>JAQHQX010000008.1:0-35760 GCA_034694425.1 Arrhopalites sp. Gr-Col-00791
GAATGACCAGAGTAGACCGGTCGACCTGAAAAGAGGAACCTGTTCAGAGGTTTCACCCTCCTCCCCCTCCCTCCACATTCTGCTCTGTGTCCTCTTCTAAATTTAATTGGGTGAAATCAGTCAAAAGTTCAAGGTCTGACCAAATTCCAAGTGTCAATTATTGATTTTGAGTCAAGATGAACTTTTTATCAGAGACAGAGACAGAGGATGATGAGCAATATTTGAATGTAATTTGTAATTTAAATGGAATTCTATGTTCAGGTGGAGGTGGAGAAAATTTACAAAGGATTTAAGTTGAAAGCTTTTAATTTTTTTAGCTGGACAACTCTGAGAGGGTAAATTGTTTTCTCTTCAACTGACATTCGCATTCTAATTTGGCTTGAGCTTGTATTCCGTATTTTTATTTTGCAAATTGCAAATTTCCAATCAAATTATCCAAGTTTAAAGATAATTTGCAAAATTGAATAAAAAATTATAATTTTAATTTGTCAATTAAATGTGAACCTATTTCTGTTTTCTATTTTCTATTCTGTTGTCTTTGTGAGCAAGATAAAAATTTGAGGTGCTTAGAACTTGGAAGCTCGTTAATATGTAAATTTTGATGTTAAAATTTAATTGGAACTGACTTTAATAGGAAGATGATGCAATTAAATTGATGTTTAGTTTGAAGATGAAAGAATTGTTTAAAAATTAATGGTGACTTCTTACCTGTTTTGTAAAATTGATTGAGGTAGACTTTTTAATGTTTTTTATGTTTGCCGTAGGCATCATAAAGTTTCTCAACGGCATTTAAAACTTTTTCAGCAGTTCCAGCGAAATTGTATGACCTGGACCATCCACCACCACCAGCACCATAACCGCCAGCACTTGCACCAGCTCCAGCTCCACCATCCCAACCCCATCCATTTCCACCAGACTTGGAACTCAAAAGTGGGTAACAGACAGCAGCCAAAGCCAACAAAACTATTTTCAAACAAAGTTATTAAATTTTTTTCTTTTTTTTGAAAATGAAAAAATTAACAGCACAATATTTTTATGAGTGAAGTTTTCAAGTTGTACCAATTATGGCTCCAAGAGCAAGGAAGAGTCCAGTACTCAGGTCAAATGATAGACCTAGAAGACACAAATGAAATGAAATGAAATTAAAGGTTAAATTTATGAAACGGACCAACGAGAACCACATCAAATTGAATAATTAAAACTGACCTGCATAAGTGTAGCCGTCATGTGATGGATACTACAAAAATCACAATTAAATTAAAATTTAGACTTAAAATTCAAAATTATTTCTTAAAAATATTCTTTGTTTTAATCCCATAGTGCGATGTGCGATATTTGTTGTCATTTGTTTGGGTCAATGAATCTTAGTGATTATCAATCAATTACAATGTAAATAATTGGATGTCTTACAGAATTGTAATGATACTGTTGACTATGTCCCGGTGCTCCATGTCCACCTCGACTTGTGTCATCAACCAATTGGGCAGCTTGACTCTTGAGTGCATCATCAGCTCTTACAACACCCGCCAACAAAAGGACGGCGAAAAATGCTAATGTTCGATTCATCCTGGAATTTGGAATTTTAATTTGAACTCCCCGACTTATTTTTTAAATTTTGAATTGGGACTCAAGTTGGACCTCCTGCAAATTAACAAAAATTCCCAATTAAAGTTATGTCGAAAAAGAAAAAAAGGCAAAAAAAATTCTCTTTGATTTTGAGAGTTGAATCCACACTCAATAAAATAAAATAAAATAAAATGTAAAATGTACAAAGTTGAGGATTGTAAAAAAATAAAAGATTTGAATTAAATGGGAAATTGGATTGAGAATTGAGTGTGGATTAAATGTGGATTTATTTTATTTACCTGACTCTGACTCTGGGAGAAGAGAGAATCTTGTGGTTGTGTTACCTCTTTGAAATTTCAAGCTCAATTGACAGTAAGATTGGGATGGTTGGTAAGTTGACCGTGGCACCGACTCATCTCATCATTTCGTCTAATTCTTTTAACTGTTTTCCTCCTCCATCCTTTTTATGCCATGAGGATCTACACTATAGACACACATATCCAACATATCCAACATCGACACATCCTAATGGGCAATGGGCAATGGGTTGTTATGATATGGTTTTTGTCTTGTTTTAACTTGAATTGTGACTCCCTCACCCAATGACCCTGTCCCTCTACTTCTACTCGTGCATGTTCGCCTTTTGGGTAGTGTGTAAGTGTGTAAATTGTACAATTTCAAATGATACAAATTACATTCCACATCCGTGTCAAAAGTACATGCCTCCATTTTTATTCTTGTTTTTTTCTCTCTCTCTCTCTCTTTATTACAATTGAAAAAACCCTCAACTCAAACTCTTAAAGATGGAGTTAAAGCATCCACTTTTTCATACAAGAAAATAAAAGATCAACAATTGAGTCACAGATGCTCAGGTGGAATCCTGATACGAGATAACGAATCTTCTCTTTGTAGTTCATCCGTCCAACTGCAACTTGAAATTCTGGGTAGAGTGGAGGCTACACGTACAAACACAAGACACAAAACACAAGACAGGGTCTGTCTTGTGACTCAAGACTCAAGACTAACGATTTGTGGTTTGAAATATGTACATGCACAGTTTTTATGGACATGTCATATTTCAGCTAGTCAACAACGTAACAATAAACGGCAGCTCTATTTTCTTGTGCTCCTGTACTCCTGTACTCCTGTACGAGTCATAGCTGTGACATTTTGGCATTTTGGCACTTTGACATGACCGGTAGACGGATGAGTCTAGTCAATGGAATGCGGCTGTGATTTAAAAGATGTGAATTGTACCTTGTACTTGTAAGAGATGACCAAAGGAAAAGGATTTTGTAATCTTCTAGGATATTCCAATTTGTTAAACTGTCACACTCCCATTATCCCATTACTCCCATTATTTAAGTTTGAGAAATTTTTTGTTGAGGAAATTCAAAATTGATACATTTGTTCAACTTGAGATTGTTTTTCTTTTTGCTACTCATGATTATTCCATTGAATTTGACTCGAGTCGAGTTGGAGTAAAATGAATTTTAAAAAGAAATTATTGAAAAGTAGAGGATTTGTATTTTTGTAAAAAAAAATGATATTGGATTAGTCTAATTTTAATTAGGAAATTAAGGAGTTGAATTTGTATGGAAATTGTCTCAGTATAAATTTAATCTCAATTTGAAGGATTTGGATTTTTCCGTTAGAATTAGTGAATTAAAGTTGCTCTTCGTATCCTATCTTATCTGGCCTTGATGAGGGAGTAGGTAATCGGATTGCAATCATTTTGTGTAATTAATTTTGATTGAGGACCAAGGAAGGACGGCAGCTGTTCACATGTAAACTAATTTAATATTTTGAAAATGATTTGGTGTGAAGCCATTAAATTATAATTAATGGAAACTTTAATTATTTTGTGTTTGTATTTTGTTGGATCTGTTTGAATAGATCCCATTATTTCAGGATGATGTAGATTATTCTCCTATTGTAAATATTCTATTTGAGACTTGTAAATCTTCCTTATGACCTCGGGGGTAGAAATTCACAAACGAACAAGTAGAATTCAAATAAGGTTTTTGTTAGTTCAAGTTGAACTGTTCAACAGACCAACTGAATACTCCCTTTATTAATAAATAAGAGAAAGATTTCAACTAAATGCTAAAGAATTTAGTTTTACGGTATCTCTCATATAAAATCCTATACAATATTGTACGGGTTTAATTACGTCATTTACGGTAGTAGAAGCTGGTGATGAGGTTGCACAGTAAAAATGTACATAAATGAGGTCATTATCCGGATTCAATTGAAGATTCATATCACTTGACCACATATGACTTTTTAAGGGGGTTCCTCGTGGCCTCGTGGTCATCAACAATTTTTTAATGACCACATGAGAGGCTGACATAAGCAGGAACATGAGTATGAGTATGAATATAACATGTGAAATGTGCTTACTAATTGTTATTAAGCTCATCTTTCTCAAGTCGAAATTCTAAAATACAAATCAATTCCATTTCCAAAAATTCATTCAATTAATTTTATTGACTTTGACTTTTCATTTTTCACACAAGTTCAAATTTAATTTGACAGTTTCAATTTGTCATCAACATTTTACATGTAACCCAAAAAAACGTCACAAATTGTAAATGTAGACATGAGGTCATGATGAAGAATTTACAAAGTTTAAAAAATATATGAAGGGAAAAGTAGAAATAAATAAAATTAAAAATTCTAGTATTTTTTAGGTTAATAAATACAAGAAATTAAAAAGGGAGACAAGACTAGAGAAGCTCAAACTTTTTAAAAAAAAGAAGGATTCTTAATTATTCCACACATATTTAAATACATTTTGTATATTATAAATTGTTCACATTGAACATGACTCTTATTGATCGCCTGGTCAAACACCCCTTCCATGACATGACCTCCTTACACTCAAAATCATAACTCATAAGACAGCTCCCTTCGTGACAAAATTGTTGGGACGCCTTGGAATTCCATACTCGTCACTGTTTCTACTTTTAATTTTTCGATGTTGTTCTGTCCAACTGTGTAAAATGACAAAGGACGAGGCCCACAAGGATGCCACTGACATGGCCATCAACACACCCACTATACAAATCAAGTTGAGGACTTGTTCTCCAAAAGCTTGCATCAATTCATTTCCATTTCCTGACCTTCCATTTGAAAAATAAAACAACGAAAAACCACATCAAAATTTAAGTCTAACCTTTTAAAGAAGGGGTTGCACATTGATTAGAAAATAAAGTGATCGTAGAAGCTTCTTTTTTTTGGATATGTTGTTCTCCATAAAAAAAATACATCTTTGTCACTCCTTTTGTAAAGATGTCAACTATGACATCAAATATCTTAGAAAGTATTTAGAATCCAGAATGGGATTTTTTTTGTGTTGTGCCTCTTGACATGGGGCAGTTTTTGACAAAGTGTCAAGTGTCAAGTTACTGAAGCCATTGTGAACTCTATGAGATCAAACCAAAAACTCTGACCCCAAAGTGTCAGAACAAGTATTTATCTCCTGGGAGTCATTTGGTGACCTCTGAGGTCATGTGAGGTCAAATTACTCCTGAGAGTGCAAATTATTGATTTTACCTTTCTTCAGCATGAAATACACAGTGGAATTTAAAAAAATTCGGGGAGTTTTTGGTTTGACCTCAGTAACTTGACACATTGTCAAAAATTGTCCCATGTCAAGAGGCACAACACACAAAAAATTCCCATTCTGAACTCTTAATACTTTCTAAGATATTTGATGTCAAAGTTGACATCTTTACAAAGGAAGTGACAAAGATGTATTTTTTTATGGAGAACAACTTATTCAAAAACCAGAACTTCTACGGTCACATTTTTTCTAGTCAATGCGCAACCCCTCTTTTAATCTTTTATTTTAAAAAAGAAATTACAAAATGGACCAAAAATATTTTTTAACTCACATTTTGAAAATCTCTTCCAAATTTTTCAGTCTTAATTAAAAATCCACAACCAACGACCACACTTGACACTCAACTCAAACACTTAAAAGTCCACAGAGGTTACAATTGCCCAAATATTTTTTAAAAATGTAAACCCACACGGACTTAAATCCCCTCTCAATTAAATCCAATTTGAAAATGATTTCTTATCAAGATTTCAAAATTAAATAAACAATTTGAGTTTGAGACGTTTCACTTGATTCTGATTCTGACTCTGAACTGTTGACTGCAGGTAAAAGAATAATGAAGAACAGAAAAGAAAGGAAAAGTTGAGGAAGGGGTCAAATAGTCAACTGTGTAAAATAAGTTACTCATTTTAATTATAGTTAAAAGTCCTGTATCGTCATCCACCACTCGTACAATTTCCACATCCACATGTGGATGTTGGTTGGTGGATGTGCGTGCGTGTGTGTTTGTGTGAGCCCAATTTTTTTCTTCATCTTCTGGACGTGCCCAACTTGTCTGTCTTTGGATGGTCACTACATTCAAACACATTCATATGTACTCATCTGATGATTCACCTTCTTTTGTTGTGATTTAGAATGGAAACAGTTGAGAATTGTTGCGAAAAAACGAGTTTTGTCATCATCCTCATTGGGATTGACCCACACTTTCTCTCTTGATATTTATTTGTTTATTTGGATATTGTCGTGTCGTGTGGTTGTTGGATAAAAGGATGATCACCTTCCTCTTAATATTTTTTAATTTAATTACAAATCCTCAATCCTACTAAACCATTTAGTTTAGCTAGTTTACTGGTTTGCATGTTTCTTGTTCAAGGGTTCCTACTCTCTTTATTCCCCATTTGCGTTTCATTTTAGTTGCATTTATGATGTAAAATAAAATATTCAAGTTGATTATAAAATTGATGTTGTTCGGATAGGGGAGTTTATTGGATTTATTGTGAAATAGGAATGTATAGAGTTCCACCCTAGTGTCGATTGTGGATATGACGTATTTTGACAATTAAATATATGAAGCAGTTGGTTCAAGAAGTTTGTAAATTGTAACTGGGTTAATATTTAAAGTCAAATGAGATAGTGAATTATGTGAGTTGATTTATTCAACAGGTCAGATGGTAGCCTTGTAACAGATTTTAAATAATTTATCATTTGATTTGAATTTGAATTAAATTAATTTTTTAAAGACAATTTTGACTGTGAATGTCTTGAGTTTGGGAGAAGGTGGAAAGAATTAATTTTATTATTTTTGTGGAAATTGTATGAAATGACTACATTTTAATGTCACATAAACTATGATAAACTAGTGTACTTACAGGTGAATTAGAACGAGTTGATTAATTATTTTGTATTAGTTAAATGTCTCTGGTTTATGCTGATGCAAATTTTTATCTTAATGGATATTTAGTTTTGGTACGTTTGTGAGATTCAATCTCGATAGATTTTTATATGACGGATTTATTAACTAATAATTAGCATTTAATTCCAACTCAAAATTGGTTTAAAATTGATTCTGATTAGAGTTTCTACATAACTGACAATGGTCAGTCGTCCTTATTGTCCATGTCCGTATTTGAGTTAAATTTTTGCTCATACAAAATGAACAAAAGTTAATGCTGACTGAAGATGACAAAATAAATATGTTAAATGTAAATGTAAATGCTAAAGTTTAATCATGCATTACTGGAATAGAGATGAGAGGCCTTACAAGTGATTTAAAGAGTAAATGCAACAAATGTACAATTAAATTAAAAAATTGTGTGACATGGGTCAGTCATTCGTCTATATTTTATCATATTTATTTGTTTGGATTTTTAAGCGAGGAATCATAAAAAAGGGTAATTAAATTACTACATTCAAAAAGCTTAGAGGGTCTAAGCATTAGACCTTAGAAAAAAAAACTTTTTGTGTGGCGGGATATTTCTTATGCAGAGTAAAAAAGTGTTAATCACAATTAAATATTTTTTGTGCTCCTCCTTTACACATTCGCATCGAGTAGTAGAAGGTAAGCATGTAGTATTTTTTCCCTTTAATTGAGATTAGTCAAATGTTACTTTTTCAACCCGCCAAATGGGCAAATGTATCGCTAACACCAAGACGGAATTTAATTTGTATCAAATTAATTGTAATTGCTCATGTAACAACTTTTGAAATGCTAAAGTTTAATTTTCTACACTAATTTCTATACTACATCGTTTTAATTGGTCTTGTAGTCCAACTTAAAATTTGTTTTGAAGGTTCAATTTGTAAATTCAAATTTTAATTAAGTTTCGATCATACAAATTATGCAAATTCAAATTTTCTCCGACTAAATTAACTGTCCTCGTGTAGAAAAGTTTATGTTAACCAATGATACAATTATAATATTTTACAATGGTTTTGTATCAATTTCAGTCTAAGAATCATCAAACAAAATTGAAATTTTTGCGTATCAGGGAAACTTGTCTCTCTCTCTTCCTACTTAAATACTTGAATTACCAAGAGGTAAATGGTCACTATGGTCTTTATTTTAATCATACAATAATTTTTATGTTGTGTATTTAGAATGTTGATTTGAGTTTGTATTTACATTTGCACCGTTTAATTGAAATGCATTTTAATTTAATTTTGATGCAGAGATAATACGTCGTGATATAATTAAATCGTAATTGTTCGACCTTGACCTCGTATTTAGTTAATGGATGATGAAGACGCCGTCACACCTAGACCGTCATTTACAATTACAATTACCCATAGCTCATCCTCATCATCATAATATGGAAGAAAAGGCTTACAAATGCCCGTAAGTCCCTTGACATTGTCAAGTTTACAAGTTACAAACTTGACGATTACGATTACAATTATCAGTTATAATTTATAAATGTAACCAAAAGTTGTCTTGATGGATAGATATTGAAATTAATTATTAATTAAATTGTTACATTTTTTGAAATTGTAGATATCAAAGCTGTGCATTTTCAACCAAACATAAATACAATTTGAAAAGGTTATTTAGTAATGTCAATTCTATTTAATTTATTCAGATTTAATAGTCTTTGATCAAGGAGATGCCTATCATGTAACTTACATTATGCCATTATGTTATCATTGTACTAATTAAAATGTAATAATTGTTTTGTCATTTTAGACATGAGATTGTCCATACGAAGGTAAAGAATTGCCACTAGCGTCTTACTTGAGGATTTTTATTTTGTCAACTTGTCTAATAATTTACCTCATCATAATACTGGTGATTCTAATTAATTATTTGTATGTATCCTGTAGGAAAAGAAATTTCCATGTACCGTTTGTCAATATCGAGCAGGTAATATATTTTCCTTTGAAATTTGTTTCCATTTATAATAATACCCACTTCACACTTGGTCCAAATATCAAATATTATGTAAATATTTGGATTATTCTTATTCTAGGAACAAAAGTGACGCTTCAAAAACACATGAGAGGACACGAGGGCACCAAACCCACTTCATATCCATCATCAGCTCCCATTTCTCATCATCATGTTCAAGTTCCACAACTTCAACAACCACAACTACCACATTCAGCGAACCATCGTCATGGAAGTAAAGTGCCGTCATCATCATTGCCCCATCATATTCATCAACAAAATCCTGTGGCCAGGTTTTTAATTTCATTTCTAAAATATTTATCTTCACTTTATCATTTATTAATATTTCAGCTAAAAACTACATTGTAAATAGCAAAACTTTGATTGATAAAGACAATAGAATAAGATGATATGTATAATTTAAATATTTTTTTGTTCCACCTATTCCAGAAATCCGTCAGATATGGACGACAGACCATTCACATGTCACATGTGCAATTACAAAGGGAAGTTAAAATCTCATTTGACTCGCCATTTGAGCATGAAGACACACAACAACAGTAGACAACATCAGCAGCCAGAACCACCACCACCACCACAACAACAAATTCAACAACAACAGTTACAACATCTACAGCAACTTCCCATTCAGATTCCTCAACCTCAACTTCAGAACCTTCAAAATCTTCAAAATGAGTATAAGCCAGTAGTCCCTCACACCGCCAGTAGCCTCACAGTTCAAGCTGGAAGTTTTGCCGGATTTTCTCCGACCCTTTTCAAAGGTAACTTCAATGATTATTTAAAAAACTATTTTAAAAAACACTATACAAGTACCATTATATTATACTTGATGACGATTCAATTGACAATTGTTAATTGTCATTACTTTAAAATATTTCAGTTCCCTACTACTACCCGTACGTTAATGTGGGAGGGAAACCGTACAGTTAACTCGTCCATTTTGGAATTCATTAGGATGGGGCAAGGGCTAAACACTTGTACTTGTATATTTTTTTGAAAAATGCAAAGTTAACGAAGCCAATGGACACCAAATGATTTATTTACTGTAGGTTGATTATTGATGATGAAATATCTTTTACATGTTCTCATCTCAATGGATCGAGAATCTCCAAAAAGAAAAAACATTTTTGCTGAGATTTATACAAAATGTACAATAGAAATCCAATTAGATAGATTTAGAGAGATTATGATCTAGTTTATAATTGTAATTATGTACAATTTTATGATCTGCATGCGGTCCTGGTGTGGGATGAGAATTATAATACATATTAAAAAATTAAATATTCATTAATGCATTTTCAGAGTTCAGGCTACTTAATCTTGTACTCCCATTTGTGTTCTCCATATTAAAGATAAAGATAATATGTAAAGTAAGGACATTAGACATATTTAGTACAGAAATATGTAAAAAAAAGCCCAACATTTTCTCTTAATTTAGAATCTAGAGTTGTACTGTAGTAAGTGAAGATATCGTTAATACTAATACTTTCTGAATATGTATTCGTACAGTGTACATGTAATTATCTTGATTAATGTACAATTATTATTTTGTATGACCATGTGCACAATTACTGTTGATCTGACTAACTCTCCTCTCTAGGAGTGAAGCAATAAAGAGAGATTGTAATTTTTAATTAATTTTCTCTGTCTCTTCTCATTTTCAACATCCTTCAATAGATTATAAATATGAATATGTAAAATACCAAATCTACTTCATTTACTTTTACTCATTCCTGATAAACTAACTTTTCAACAAATTATTACTCATCATCTCATCTACCATTTTCTATCGCCTAATCAAAGTATTAATAAATTCAATTCAATATGTTTTCAATACTACCATGTTCAAAAACTTGAAAAAGATTTATTAGGTTTAGGTAACATGTTCAGAATGGACTGAGGAATTTGAACAGAATTTATAATTGATGTATTTAATGGTAAACAAACTTTTGCATAACGTAACAAGGAAGTACATGTAAAAGTTGATATATGTATATATATATTATTAATATTATGATATATTGCATTGGTATTATACCTTTTGCTTCGATCGTCGACCAGACGCTAGTACATACATCAAATATAAATAAAATATTAATATTAATAATGTTACACGTACATAACGTTTTCAGAGTATTGAATCATCTCATCTCCTTCATCCATTGAGGTTTCCAAGTTCTCATTGAGAGAGGAGTCGGAGCCGGATGTGGATAGAGTGGAAACGTTGAGTCTTTGCAAGACAACTCGGGCTCGCATCGTTTTTTGAAGGTCAAAGTTTTCACTAGGATTTCTAACGATGATGTCTTGATGTGTCGTAGACTTGGCAGTTGTACTTGGTTCAGGTGGGGCGGACTCTTTTGGAATGGTTGACTTGACATCGTCTATCTTGTCCGTTGATTTGACATCGTCCATCTTGTCCGTTGATTTGACATCGTCCATCTTGTCCATTGATTTGACATCGTCCATCTTATCCATTGAATTGACATCGTCCATCTTGTCCATTGAATTGACATCGTCCACCATTTCCATTGATTGGACATCGTCCATCTTGTCCGTTGATTTGACATCGTCCACCATTTCCATTGATTGGACATCGTCCATCTTGTCCGTTGATTTGACATCGTCCACCATTTCCATTGATTGGACATCGTCCATCTTGTCCGTTGATTTGACATCATCCATCTTGTCATTTGATTTGACATCGTCCATCTTGTCATTTGATTTGACATCGTCCATCTTGTCATTTGATTTGACATCGTCTACCTTGTCCTTTGATTTGACATCGTCCACCTTGTTCTTTGATTTGACATCGTCTACCTTGTCCTTTGATTTGACATCGTCTACCTTGTCCTTTGATTTGACATCGTCCACCTTGTTCTTTGATTTGACATCGTCCACCTTGTTCTTTGATTTGACATCGTCCACCTTGTTCTTTGATTTGATATCGTCCACCTTGTCCTTCGATTTGACATCGTCCACCTTGTCCTTTGACTTGTTCACCATCTTATTCTTGATGACCTGACTGTCATTGGTGTTGTTTGGTCTTTCCGTACATTTTCGCAGGTGGGTATTCAAAATAGTCACTGTGTAAAAAGTTTTCGAACAGTAGTCACAGGTCAATCTATCCTTGTAATGTACACGACGGACATGATGAAGCGCATTGCTTCGTGTAGCTAAACCTTTTCCACAAATTGTACACTCGAACACTCTTTTACCACAAGCTTCTCTGACACCTGCAAGCAAAGCAAAATGTAGAGTCAGAAAGATCATAAAAAGTTTTTGCAAAGGATCAATTGAAGTTACAATTCATGTTTCGTTAATTCTACATGACGACTTTATTTATAATAATAATAACGGTTGCTCTTACGCAAGTGTGCATCAGCTCCTTTCAATTTAGCTGGAGTCAATATGTGGTCATCCTCTTCCTCTTCCTTAAATGAGACTTTCTTGACCTTTCTTCGTGGGAGATGAGCAGCAATGACTGAATCAATGGTTCTATCAATCAAGGCAGCTTGTGCTGAGGAAGTGCATGGAGATGGGGATGTAGTTGGAATTTCTATGACGTCCTCCACTTCCTTCGAAGAAGTTGGTTGAATTTGACTCGTCTTGAGTCTCAAGGACGTCCTCTTGATCTTTGCGTAGAGACTCTGTCGTTGACTTTGACTGACTCTTCTACGTCTTCTGCCATCACGACGCACTGCAACATGGACAATAATTTACAATAAATACACCCTAGTTAAAATTCCATCAAATTATTATATGTAATAATTGTTCATTAACCTTTCCGAATTGTCTTTTTTAGTTTGAACTTGACACTCTTCTTGTCCTGGACATGTACATCAGTTTTCACAGGTTCATCGATGGACAACGAGATCAACTCATCAAAAGGCTCTGACTGTTCCAATAACTGAAATTTTTCGAGTTCAGCCTTGTAGGACTCTAGGAGGTTACTTGCCATTTGACGAATACCAATTTGTACTTTACAGGTTGGATCATTATTAAATGCTTGACAATTTTGAAAAATCAATTTCATGTCATTGTGGAACTCGGTAAATTCAAGATACATTCCTCCATAAAGATTCTCACTAATTTCATGCAGACAGATTGGTTTTGAAACAATATTACAGTAATTCGGACACTCTCTCAAGCTGAAAAGAGTAAAAAACATGTAAAATCAATAATTTCAATAATTTTACAATTAATTTCAATTTTTTATATTGTAAAGGTGCATCAAACTTCGTTAATACTCTATTATACATTTTCCTTACTTAATAGGATCACGAAATGGTAGAGCATCACTGGACATCCGTAAATTCTCGATTATTTGTCTACAATTGTCTTGCCACGACCCTTTCCAATTTGTTCTACTCGTCCTTGGTGATTGGAAATTGACCTACAATAATATATTGCAATAATAGTAAAATTAATCGTAATATTACAACAAATCGTAAAAGTGAACACATGTACATTTTGGAATTTACTTTTAACTTTGACTTACAAGAGGCTGTATAAATTTCTTTCGTATCCGTTTCTTTGGTACAGGTACTTCTTGTGGCATCTCATGTCGTACCTCGTCTACTTTATTGTCATTTGGCAAACTTGCATCAGGTTTAGGAGATTCTTTCAAAGAAGATTCTTTCAATGGAGATTCTTTCAAGGAAGATTCTTTCAATGGAGATTCTTTCAAGGAAGATTCTTTCAATGGAGATTCTTTCAAGGAAGATTCTTTCAATGGAGATTCTTTCAAGGAAGATTCTTTCAAAGGACATTCTTTCAAGGAAGATTCTTTCAAAGGAGATTCTTTCAAAGAAGATTCTTTCGAAGGAGATTCTTTCAAAGGAGATTCGATTTTTGTTTCAGATTCTGCCTTAAGTTGATCATCTCGACTTTCGGTATTTCCTTCTGCTACCAGGGTTTCGAGCTTTCGAGTACAAAAGAACATTTTATGAAATAATAAACCGTGGTTGAGAGTATTATTTAGCACAATCAAGTCTAATTTAAATTCTGACCAAGATACATTACAATTTGTAATTCAAGAATAGGGAGTTCCTTAAGCTGTATGACTTACGTTGTCTATCAGAATAGAAGTACTCAATTTGTTATTAACTGACGACAACACCTTGAATGCCTCAATTTGCTGCCGAATATTTATTTTCTGTACAAATAAACAAAATTCAAAACCATTAAAAACTTTTTTTCAACGAAATTCTACGTGAAAATTGTAAGTTACAATTTTCATCAGAAAATTCGATTTCGACACAAAATTGTGTCCTTACCAAAGTGTCGCAACCCAAACATCTCAATAGCGTCGATGACACGGCCGTTGACTGTGCCATGACCACTAACTAAAGGTCAAATGACGAATGAAAACCTCTTTTTACTTCAATTTTCTTACAAGTTGTAAATCACAACGCTCATGCAAATTTTCTCCCTCCAGACGATTTCAAATTTTGTGCCCGGTCGCAATGAGAACTCCACCTTAGAAATTTTCCATAGAAAAAATTTACACTTTGCAATTCATGTAAAATATTAAGAGAAAACAATTAAATAAATGCATGATTTAATTAACAGTTTCTTCAAAGGTAACAAGATCTTTATTACAGTCTTTTAATTACAGTCTTTAATATGTACATATTTTGAACTTGAACCCTCCAATTTCTGAAAGACCAAAAACGTTTTTGAAGGCAAAAGCCTTTACAATTAAAATGTATAATCCATAATAATTATTATATTATCAATGGAATGTCTCTTATTGCTTCATCTTAACTAACTGGGCTACGTGTTATCAGCAAATGTAATGTGTACAGCACAAATTGATTGTCATAAATAAATATTTAACAAAAAATGATTGACAATTGAAAGTTGTACGTACAGACAAAAAATGTAAATGATTGCACATTTCTTAACTATCGTTAATTAAGACACAGACGAAATGGCGTTGAGTGGACATTCCATTTCAACCAAAACTTTATCCAACCATTGCAAGGGCCCATTCAGATGAACTAGAAAACAAGACGAACAATGAATAATTAAAATCTCTGCAATTTAATCCTTCCTCCTAAAATTAATTTTAAATTTTAAACTAGTTTTACTTTCTATCCAGCAAGGAGTGCTGGTAACATCTTGTCGATGATATTCAGTTCCCCATCCCTTGACGAACGACATTCTATGTACAAAATACAAAAATATTGAATGTTAATCACAATTAAGAAGCAACATTCAAACAATTTCCATTGTAAAAATCAAAATTGTTATTTAATCAAGTCCAATTTCAAAAAAATATACAACTTAAGAGACCTAAAACTCCAGTTTTTACCTGACAGTGCACATTTTGGTGAGTTCATAAACAGCTTCAAATCCAAGGTTGACACATTGATTGAGTAAATTGGCAAAATGATGACTGTCAAAAATCTTGATCGAGCATCCAGGTGGAATTTTGCAAACTGTATTTGGATGGAATCCATGAGCCATGTTGCAATTGCGAGATTGGGCGAATATCGCATAGTCTGACAGGCACTCAGCATAAACTTCTCCATCAACGTAGGTCAGTCTCACTCCTAAAACATATTTGAAAAAAATATATAAAAAAATAAATGTAATCTTGTCCTACAATCTGACTGACTAGTGACAATCAACACATTAAATTTCATGATACAAAATTATTTATACAAATTCAATTTGCAATTTGCAATTACCTTTCCCAATACTTCGTCTTGTATGTTCAATAGTGGAGTTGCGATTCACATTGGACAATTGACCCAGACAGAAACGGTCAACATTACTTGGATTTGTGAAACCATCAACAGTCACAAAATGACTGTGACAGTTGTACCGTGACCCAACACGACCACTCAATTCGTAGTAGACCAAACTGGCCCAATAGTCGGGTTCAGGGTAGGACACGGCAGCAACATTTGGTGGATGTTGAGGGGTCATCACTTGCATCTCCATGACCTCACCTCCAGTTCCCGATTGACCATCATTGGAACAAATACTGTTCGATGTGTAGTAGGGACTTTGAGGTGAATTCAGTCCACTTCCAAAATCTTGATAGGGCACTCTTGAATACCCTCCTGGTAGTTGCTGCTCTTGTAGTTGTAGTTGAGACTGAGGCTGATGATGTTGTTGTTGTTGTTGATTATGTTGTAGCTGCTGTGGCGGGGGTGCAAATTCGCTGTATCTGGGTACCAGAACAGGTGGTAAAATGGCCAAACTCTGAACCCTCTTGTAGTGGTAAGGATTAATACAAATATCCTTCAATTTGGCTGCAAATGCAAATTCACAACAGTCCAATGCCTTCAATTCTTGGTGGGATTGCAAATCGGGCCATCTCCAAACTCGACAATACATGACATGTGCTAAAATACAAAAACATAATTCAAATCTCTTTCAACAAGAAACAAAAATTAATTTTCAAAAATTAAAATTATTAAAATTGTGATGACTTACGAAGTCCCTTTCGATGGGACACTTGGAGTCGACCGTCCAAACTTCTGGGTATGGTCACACATGGACTTTTCATACCGGGACAACTTAGAGCCCTTTCCAAGTCCTCAATGGCTCCTTTTTTCTTTTTTAATTTTTTAACCAAAGATTCAACAGCTTTTTCAGCCCATTTTTCCTCTTCATCTCCTTGTTTCCAACCCAAAAGTTTTTTGACCGCGGGGGCTGTGAAGGAAAATAAACTATTTAATGATGCCATTTAATCTTGTGTCCTCTTCTATCTTGTCCTGTCGCCTGATCGTCTCTTTGGTCAATTTCGTCGTTCAAAAAATTTGTTGACTATTTTATTCAATTATTTTATTATCTTATCTAGTAAAAATAATGATTGTGGAATCTGGAATTGTTTTTGACTGGAATCTTCGGGACAAATATTTCAAAGGTTCCTTTGCACTCAAAAGAGGAGAGTCTAAGGGTTGAACAAAACAAAGGGTAGTCTGGAATGAATCTCCAGCTATTCAAATGCAATTTCAGCTTGAGTTTCGTTTTTTATGCCTCCAAAATTCCATTCTCTTAATTGACTTTGAGTGTTCCTGTCCATGTCCATGAGGTGGGGTGGGGGTGACGAAAAAAAACAGAATTTTTGTACACGGACCATGGATAATGCGTAATATACAATACAATAATATTATTATTATTGTATTATTGATTCTGGGGATGTGGCCAGGGACAGCCCAAAAATTTTAAGATAATTCAAAAATGTTTATTTAGAATGATGTCAACAGTCAAATGTCATCACTTTAAATATTTGTATTTGTCTCATTATGTCATTTTTGACAGGGCAACCACAAGCACAGTTTTCACCAGTTATTTTCCATTGATTTTGATTGTGAAAGAATTGAGTGCATGAAATTAGACTTTTTTCTTGTTTTTCCTTGAAGAGGGTAAGAAAATTTAATTATGAAGCATATCAGTGACACAAGTCAATATTATTCAATAATTCTGTAAAAATTTCTTTGATTAGTTTTGAATTTGAACTTTGACTTTGATGTTGATTATTTGACCAGCTGGTCCCAGTTAGATAATACAAGTTTCAAGATGATATTTTAAAATGTGTCAAGTTTGATTCTGTATTTTTGGTTGTGAGTTGAAAACTTTATGCTTTATGGTTACATTGCATTATTTACCAAGTAACTTGAGGTCTAAACATTAATTGATTTAATAGTCTCAGACTCTACTTTTCATGCCAAAAAAAATTGCAACGTGTTAAATAAATGCTTTGGTTTATTAATAAAATTTTTTTTAAATGCAAAAATAAGACCAATTCAAAAACTATAAAGAAACTCCTTAAAAAATTCAAAGTATCCTATTTCATATTTAGTTGATTTGGATATCAGCGCAGTTGGCGAAAGTCTGAAATAGAAATATAGAAATATGTTTAGACAATTGTCCATTAACAATTAATGAGGACTTAATTAATATTTAAATATTGAGAGAATGACATTTACCTCCTGGGGTCCACATCCTACTGCACCAGTACCATTTCCACAGTCACCCCTGAAATTTCGGAAAGAAAAGACAAAATTCAATAAAATTTAAAAAAAAATTAATTTAAATTGTATTTACATACTAGTAGTTGAATGGAAAATATAAGTTAGTTAAACTGACCATGTGTTGCCTGTGGTGTATTTCCATTGGACGACACATTGGTTACAGGTGACGCCATTGGGGAGAACAACTTGTGGATGGTAAGTACCAGGGCCCTGAGTCACATAGAATTTTGTTGATCCGTCAGTTAATTTCATGAGGTTTTGATCAAAGCAACTTTGTTCTTCTGGTTGGAGCCATTTATTCCATGGACACAGTTTGAATTCAAAATAACCCAAATGAGCAGCACTCAACAAGATTTCAACATCCATCGTCTAAACCAAAATGAATTTAAAATTAAGATTGAAATTGAAATTGAAATTGCAATTGGGATCGTAAATATCAGTTATCAGTCTTGTCTACTCACTTGACCACTTTGATAAGTTCCAGTTATAATTTCCCTAGACCAAATACCACCTCCTTCGTTGTCACGGGGTTTTGGCATGTGCCATGCATCTCCACACTCTATATTTTTTAATTAAACATTTTAATTCACATTTCATTTTGGACATATTTTTGAGTTTTCAAAATATTAAATTTTTTTTTGTTTCAATTCTCACCTCCACATTTACCACCATTTTGACCATGTTGAATTCCAGCTCCTCCACAATAGATCTCGTTGTCGTTATCTGAATGGAAAAGATAAAGCAGAATTCAAATTTTAGTTTGTAAATGAAAAACTTGAAAGAATTCTTTGAAAAAAAATTGAATTGAAAATATGGATTTAATTGTGAATTGAAATTACAATTTTGTGGAGGGTTGTAGCTGGCGAATTCAGGGTTACGCCAAACGGATGATCTAGATGATGGTCGGACCATGCGACCATGTCCATGGACGTGGTATACGGTTACTAGGACTCCCAGTACAGCGACGATAAGTAATTTATTCATTTTAATTTGAGTTGGAAAATTTTGCAAAAAAAAATACAGATTGAAATTTGCACTATTTTTTTTATTGTACTGTTCAAGTTCCAGTCACTTACAATTAGTGATTAGTGATCTTGAATGTTGGAGAATTCAACTTATATATGAGTTTGAGTTCAAGTGCTACTTGCACAATTTAATTGATTGTGAATAATTATGATTCCATACAATACAAATCCTTAATCAATCATTTTTAATTATCATTATCATAAATATCATAACTGGTGATTTATTTACTCGTTGCATCATTCTTGACTTTGCAAAAATTATTTTTGAAGGATTAGATAAATTTTATTACTAGAAATAACAAACTGGGCAAAAAATTTCTGTATGAAATTGTAATTAAATTAAAGTTTTATATCTAATTCAAAATCATACCAAAAGTTTTCTTTTTTGGAAATGTCAAACTGTAATCATTTCCAAGATATTAAACAATCAAAACTTGTAAGAAATTATTTTGAAATGATTAAATTTGAATTGAAATTTTATTTGTAGACTTTACCATTTTAATTTTAATTGACAAAGTCTTACCCGCACCCGCAGATTCTAGATGCTCCCTAATAGAAAAAGCATTGAACTATAGTGGTTTAACTGAATGCTGAACGAGGATCCAACATTTTAATTGTTATTAGGGATTAAGGTAGTGGCGGATGAAAAACAAGATTATTCACAGGAATGGCCATGTATTTTGCACGTAAATTTATTAAAGTTGAATCAATTAAAAATGTTTTGGACAAAGTGACATTTTCAAGTTGTACTTGACACTTGATGAGAATTTCAATGTGAATTGTTTTTAAACTTGAATAATCGACATTGATATAGACCTTGGGAATTTTTGAACTCCAATCAAAATATACCTGAGAACTCTAATGTTTCAATCCAATACGATTTGATTTGTCATCATCAAAAATAGGCGACAATTATTCCATCACAATTTAAATGCACCAAAGTCCTCATCGTACGACTTGAATCATAATTATTGACATGAATTCGTTAATTAATTAAGTTAATTGAGTCATCTCGTTATTTCGGTTCACACTTTCAACTTGTGTTCAACACAGTTCATTTGTGTCATTGTTATTATCCGCATCTGCATTATATTCTTAGAGTGTACAGGATCTTTTACAGGTAGGTCCAGGTCCAGGTCATCCGGTTCCTTTCAGTTTGATTTTTTGTAAAACTAAATGGAGATCATACTGAAATTTTGAAGTTTTCCTTGACCACGAAATTTTTAAACCAGTTTTAATTATGTCAAAATATTTAGAAGGCTCCAGAGATACAGATTTTTGAAATTGACTCCATATGTTTATTGGAGACTGAAATGAAGCCCTCAATTCGGAGGTACAGTCAATTTCAAAAATCTGTATCTCCGGAGCCCTTTGGAGTTGTGCGAAATAAAAAAACACGTATCCCCTACTTTTTTTATATACTTTCCGGAAAAAAATAGAAAAATAAAAGTTGGTCACATCTGTGGTAGTCGCGGGGCATTGACCTTTGGTGACCTCCAGAGGTCAGCAGTGACATGATAAAAATTTCAGACTTTGTCATAAATTGTCCCAGTCCCTTTTGTAACTTCAAACTTATTCTAAAATATCAAAGTTTTATGTTGAAAGATGGAAAAGTTTTTAAACACCTCAAAATGGCCATTTCATTGGAAAAACTACCCGAAAATCGGTTTTCAATGTGACCTGGCGGGTTTGTTTTCCAAGATAAAACCTTGATACTCTGGTTATAAGTTTGATGGGTCCCTGGGAAGAAAATATCAAAAAATGAGGGAGGCTGTCGACAGCTTTCTTTAACATGGGAGGGTACCCCCACTTGCGTAGAACCTCCTTAATCAAAATTCCACAGAGCAGTTCAAAACAATTTCTTAATAAAATTACCATTTTTCAATGTTCCAAAATATACATGAATTGCTGATGTAGTAAATGGACAGGTTTGATCTTTATAATTTTATATCTAAAAACGCGAACTTAACAGAATCTTTCCGAAAGATTAAATATGTAATGCTATTTGAACTTGAGGGAATTTCTTTTGATGCTAAGTTTAATTACAGAAATGATACATAAAAAAATTTAAACTTATAAATAAATTCATAAGCTTAGTTGATCGATTTTTCAAAGTGTGCTTCAAGAAAACGCTCTAGGAACGATCGAACAAAAACCAAATTAGTAAATGAAATTTTATGGAATGAAATTTTTTTTAATGTGCCACTCAAGTGATTTGAGTCAAGTGAGACTCTCAACTTCAGTCTCTTATACTTAACGGTTTTGCCTTTCTGAAATAATTATAGACTCTTAAGCCTAAACCCTTTTCCAAGGATGAGAGGGTAAAATAAGATAGTAGCTTCACCTCCCAGTCGCTATATTAAACAAAATAGATAAACCCTATTGCAAATTTTACTTTGCATGTGCAAATATATTTCATTACATTAGTGTAAAAACTCATGAAAATATTTCCCGTTTTTCCCGATAAATTCTCGATTTTTTCCTGCAAGTTTTCCGACCAGTACAGTCGAGAATTCGGGAGTGGAAAATGGGCGAGATTTAGAGAAATGGGGAATCCCGGGAACCGGGAATACAATCCCTACATGGAACTCCTTCAAGTCCCAAAAACGAAATGACTCACCCTCCGAATAATTGATTTGCAAAATGGGAAATGAAATCCAACAAAATTCGAAATGAGTGGCAAAAACTCTTTAGTTTAGTTCCACTTCCACAGGAGCACACGTTGGTTTTCCTAAGGACTTGTTTCAAACTTGACTTGTTATAGATTTTGATGAGCGTAATATTATGTATTTAGCACTTGACTGGTCCTTGATGAATAATCGTCACATATTGACACTTCGTTAAAGACCAGTCAAGTTCTAAGTGGTAACAATTGGAGACACCACCCCATATTAATGTGGGCCTGAACAATCAAATAAATTGAAATGTCAGAGCTGAGCCAATCGGTAGATCACAACTGGACTAGACTTGTGTGTAGAGAAAATCCTCTTGTCCTCTTGTCCTTTTGTCTTTGTGGTTGACCTTCGACTGCATCGATCCGACTAGTTGATGGAAAAAGAGAAATAGTGGACACTGGAACCCAACAGACGAATGCTGGAGTTTCATCATCCACCTCAGTCCACATTCAGAAACCTCCAATTTCATCCATCTCTCAACCGCAGGGACAGAACTTTCTACTCAACTGATTTCGAGTTTATGAATTTTAAAAGCCTCTAACAATCACACTCGGCGAGAGACTCGAGTGACGAGTACATTTGACTTGATGTCTACTTCATTCCACCAACCCACTTGGAAGCAAGTTGGCAATCGGTGCAAATAAACATTTTTTGCCCGTAAAAAACAAACTGACTTGACGAGACGACACAATTGGAAATTCTTATTCAAAACTTGTTTTCAGTTGGTCACAAAAATTTTTATTAGGAGAATTAAAACTACATTCAAGCTACAGATCTACAAGATGGTGGACAGAGTGATTGTCTTTCTTGCCTTTTCTATAATCAGAATTGGAGTAGACGGAGATTCAAATGATCAGATCAAACTGACAGACCAAAGAGCCATCATCCAATTGAATAAAGTTCTGGGCAACGACAGACTCTGTTTCCTCTTTGTGCTCCATGAACCACAATTGGATATTGGGGATGTTGAAAATGGTCGTCCATTCAACACCACCCACTCCCTCGTCCTCTACACCACTTTGCATGATCATCTAACTAAAGCAAGATCTTCACTCGATTCACGAGTGGGTCAGTTTCGAAAAGCTTTTTCCTACATGAGAAACATGAAATGTCACATCCTCATCTACCAGTCACCTACTACAAAATGGAGACGCGATGGTGATCTACATGAAGGTTCAATTGTTGCAACCATGAAGAATACGTATCATTTGCAAGCTATAATGAAATTGTATGAATTTTCTCTGGTACTGGTCGAAAATTATCTAGAGCCTCTAGCAGAATTTCACGTTAACCCAATTGTTCCAAATATTCTGATTGATTTGTTTGAAACCAGAGTTCGCAATGGAAATGGCAACACGAAGGGCATGTGCTATTTCAACTGGTTTCGTGGAGGCATTTCTGTCGTTAACAAAACGTTTGAATGTCCCGGAGAACACATGATGACACCTGTTGTCAATGAGCGTACACTGAATGAGGGCTGCTTAAGGGAAATTCTGGAATGCTACAGAAATATCACAGAAAATGGTCGCATCATGAATTGGCAACTTATTCGGTACACATTAAAGGAAAAAGAAAAGCGTGACTACGATGCGATTTCAATTCGACTCCAAGAGGGTTTCATGTTGGGATCGGAATCACCCGCAAGTAGACGACACCCCATTTCACTGACATCTGCAAGTCTCTCTTTCATTTATTCTGCTTTAAATTGTACGACAATCTTTAGTCCTACCATGAACGATGGTATCGAGGAATACCCTTTGGAATTTTGGTTGCCCAACGGAGACGATCTTTCTGAAGTTGTGGCTGGTTCAATGCTGATGGATGAATATGTAGTTGGATCAGTTGAAAATTTCAAGTTCATCACGGCAGACAGCATTCAGACAATCCGGGAGTCATTTGCTGTCTATTTTCAGCCATTTCAAATCCCAATTTGGATCACCCTCACAACACAAATTGCAGCTACCTCATTTTTTGTAGCCATCTTTTTTATCTTGTTCAGTCAAGAGAATGGTGGGAAATTGGGATGGAGGTTCAAATTGATGTTGAAAATTTTTGGGGAAATGTCATTGTCTGGTGGGGATTCCATTTTGAGAATTCTCATAGAACAACCATACGATGAACGATTTTTTCGGATCAGAAATTCAAAACATGGGAAAACCTCAAAGAGTAAGAGTTGGATGAAAGTATGTGGATTTATTTTGGGGTTGTGGATCTTCATCGGACTCCTCATCACAATTCTGTATAAATCCATCGTCCGGGCTAACTACGTAGCTGGGAAGGGGGATATATCCCCCTTCCCTTTTCAGACAAACTGGACCAGCATCGACCAGTTCAATTGGACTACAAGTGACTTTGTTGTTTATTCCATTCAGCCAACTTGTCCTGTATTTGAGTTCACACTTCCTGAGAACTTTAAACGATTTGAAGAAATGAATATGAATCAACTAAGAAGTTTATGGACATTCAGAGGGAGGCTCTACTCAGAATTATTAAGCAAATTAAACCTGTTGCAAGTTGGTCACTTCACAAAATGTATTTATCATTACTTCACAATCATTGAATATGATTATGGATCTGATATGCCTTTCTACAAGTCTCCCTTCGCCCGTATTGCAGACTGTCAGAAATATGTTGATTGGTTTCGAGTACTCATCAAGATCAAATCAATTTGTGCTCAACAGTTGGAAGATCCTAAACGGAATCTTATTGAAAATTTGTTTCATAGACCCAAAACTCTGATAATTGTGGAGAAGAAGCATTTCCACACAACTTGGAACACATTCAAGATCGCGATGAGTAGAAATCCAAAGTTGAGATTTGCTCATAATGCGAATGTCAAAGAGAATTATTTGAAAACAGTCCAATCCTTCGGCTATTCTCTCGTTCCTACATCGTCCTTGGAGTTGATGTTTTCTAAAGCCATCAGCCAGTTGGTTCCTACGAGAATCAAAATATTGATGACCTCTGGAATTTATAATTATTGGAGTAAATGGGAAGAGATTCGAAATGAGGGGGCATCAATCAAGTATTCGATTTTGTCTGATTCAAGCGAAGATGAGGACGAGGTGAGGCCACTTGGAATTGTGTCTTCGGATATTCACTTGATCTTTGAGTTGGCTGCTTTGGCTAATTTAGTGGCCACGATTTTTCTCTTCATGGAGTTCATGTTTCACATCAAGTGGATTTGCCTTTATTCAAGGGTTTGGGAGACGATGACAAATATGTGGAATCGCCTATCCAGGATAAGCGATGAGAGAAAACCTGCAAAGTCAGGGAATTCTAGGTGAAACTGGCGTCTAAAAATTTTAAATTTGATCAAGTGCTTGTCTATTTTTTCACTGTTCAAAATTTTTACTTCCTTCCAAAGAATTTTTCGTCATCAAATCTTGGTTCTCCAAATTGGTTGATTTTCTGTCCACGATTCGTCGGATTCCAACTAACATTTCTAGTTAGTGGATAACTTGTGAAGATCACCAACTTGCTGTTAAATCATTGCCTTGTGAGGTCAAACTATTCATCCTTCTATTCAGGTTGGATAAAGTGGACAAAGCAGATGATATTTTTTTATTTCATCCATTTTCAATACGGACCCCCTTTGAGGCTTCTAAATCGAATACAGCACATGCACATTTGAGCGTCTGTTCAAGTTTTAATTGTGATTGTGTCATTTCAACTCATAAAAATTAATTTGATTCCAAGTAACACATTTTGTAACAAAATGTAAAATTGTGGGCATTACTTATTGCACATTTTTCTAATTGAAATTTCAAATTTCTTGCAAATTGTAGGGGATAGAGTAAATGTCAATTGTCAATTGTTTTTGTCCCAATGGAATGAATTCTGGGACGAAAATCAATTCATTTGTCTCAAATAAAATAGGATTTTGGCACCACAATCAATGACAATTTTAGTTGTGATTTATTCCACTAAAGTTTCTCTTCAATTAACTTTTAGAGCAGACAAAGATAAAAGGTACTTTTTTGCTGGACGATCCAAAATTGAACAAAAGATTTTTAAATGGATTAACCGTAAATGGCAACTGGAGTGAAATTTGAATAGCCTCCATAAGCTTCTGGTAGTTGAGTTCGAGGAATTTTTTGAAGAATCCCTGGCAACCATTTACTTTTGGTTGTTCCAGTAATCTCAATGCGGTCCAAAGTATTCCCTAGAAATGGACGAGCTGCATTCACTAAAGTCTCCGCCACGAAATTCACTTTGGAAATTCACAATTTACAATTTACAATGATTTATTCTAAATAAATCATAAAGAATAATAATTGTAACTAAATTGTGTGTAAATTAAATTTGGAAACTTCTAAAAGTGACTTATTGTTAATTATAAATCCGTAATTCATTGTTTGACAAGCCTTTTCAACGACCGACGCCTTTTTCAAGGTGTAACCCACAGCTTGAAGATTCAACAAAATAATTCCAGTTAATTTTTTCCAAAAATACACAATTCTTTTTTAGAATGTGTTAACCACAATTGAGTCATTCATCTACCGTAAATCATGTAATTCTAAATTCACCGTCAATAGGAAACTAAACAAAGTTTTGAGTCATACATTTAAGTGGGGGACAAAAATTCTGGATTTATGCTAATTTGAATTGAGTTTCATATTGAATTTTTTTACAGGGACTTTTTGCTTTTACTAAGATGGTGGCGATCGATCATATTGGAACTCAAGTAAAAAAAAAGATTGTATTATTTAGTAAAAAAGGTGACAACTTTTGACAGAGCTGAATTGAATGATGCTGTAGTCGTTCATATCAAAAACAAAGACCCAACCAGTGACAGGAGTTTTGGGAGTACTTTTGTCTTGAATACTTTTTTGAACTCTGTACGCCCATTGGTCCACATACTTGTCAAAAATATCCATCGCCACCTCTCCACTATCCACCAATCTCTTCATGTTCCATTTCCTGTCAATAAAAACACAAACCAATTGACAACCTTTAGTTCAACTTTGATCATTGATTGATTTGTAATTGGGACAAAAATTTGAACTCCCTTGACCATTGACGGCAACAAGCAATTTCAAAGACATTTAAATTTTTTTGTAAGTTTATAAACTTCATAACAACGTCCATCATGAATTGTTAGTGAGGTTGATGGTTTCAATTATTGTCATGACGGCACAACCTAATCTCGGACAATTTACTGGGTTCACTGGCCTTAGTAATACGACCATCCTGGATTACTTACTGCATTTGGTTCACCTCTCCAATAATTTAGATGGAGCATTTAAATTTTAGAGTTAATTGATGCACTTTTACAATTAAAATTAAAACTAGTTCGCAAATTTTTAAAAATCTTTTATTGTCAATTTATGATAGACGAAGGTATCAACAATTTGATTTGATAGTTGTAGACAAATAAGGCTGCGAGAAAATTTACCCGACTCTGAAAATGGCTCTTTAGGCGAACCGGTAAAATTTTATTTTAGAATCAAAGTGGAACAGCGTTCAAGTATATGAGCTACCGCCCTTCTGTTGAGGAACAGAATTGCCAGTGTCAAAATTACAGGATGTGAAGTAGCTATTTAAAAAATATCATAGAAATTGCCTTTAAAATCCAAACTAAATTAAATGATCAACTCGATTCATAGAATCTGCAAAGAATCATGTTTTATGACGACAGACTCAGACTCTTCCAGTCTGACCAGATTGTGGTTTTGAATGAAATTGAGATGATGAGGATTCCCCCCACGAAATTCGAAATGAGCGGCAAAAAATCTTTAGTTTAGTTTTACTTTATGCCCACCTGCACCCACTACCGACAGAATTGAAAAAAAACGGAGTGCAAGCCGATTCTTTTTGGAATTGTTTTGAGCTTGAATGGTCATCGTTTTTGGCTAGCGCAATTCGTCAAGGACCAACGTCAACTAAAGTCAGACGTTTGAGTTGGACCAATCGGTGGCTCACAACTGGACTGGACTTGTGGGTTGAGAAAATCCTCTTGTCCCATTGTCTTTGTGGTTAGCCTTCGTCTTCATCGATCCGACTTCTTGAAGGAGAGAGAGAAGCAGTCGACACCACAACCCAATAGAGGAATACTCGAAGTTCGTCATTCACCTCAGTCAGCATTCACAAACCTCCATTTTCATCCATCTCTCAACCTGTACCCACTACCGACAGAACAGAAAAAATGGAGTACACGTTGGTTCTCCTAAGGACTTCTTTTAAGCTTAACTTGACATGGATTTTTGTGAGAGTAATATTATACATTTAGGAATTGACTGGTCCTTGATGAATATTTGTCAGAAACTGACAATTCGTTAAAGGCCAGTCAAGTTAAAAGTGGAAACAGTTGGAGACACTCCACATTAATATGGGTCTGAACAATAAAATAAACTGAAACGTCAGAGCTGAACCAATCGTTGGTTGACAACTGGACTGGACTTGTGTGTAGAGAACATCCTCTTGTCCTCTTGTCCTTTTCTGGTTGGCCTTCGTCTTCATCGATCCGACTAGTTGAAGGAAAGAGAGAAACAGTGGACATTGGAACACCATATGGGAATACTGGAGTTTTATTATTCACCTCAGTCCACATTTACAAACCTCCAATTTCATTCATCTCCAACTTTCAACTGCAGGGAGAGAACTTTCAACTCAACTAATTTCGAGTTTGCGAATTTTAAAAACCTCTAAAAATCACATTCGGCTACTCACACAAGTGAGAGGTACATTTGACTTGATGTTAACTAAATTCCACCAACCCATTTGGAAGCAAATTGGCACTAGCTGGAAATAAACATTTTTCGCGTAAAAAACAAACTGACTTGACGAGACGACCACAATTAAAAATTCTTATTCCAAATTTGTTTTCAGTTGGCAACTGAAATTTTTGTCAATTTTTATGAGAAGAATTAAAACTACCATCAATTTACAAATCTACAAGATGGTGGACAGAGTGATTGTCTTTCTTATATTTTCTGTAATCACAATTCAAGTATATGGAATTTTAAATGATGGCATCAAATTGACAGGCCAAAGTGGCGTCATAAAATTGAATAAAGTTTTGGGTGACGACAGTCTCTGTTTCCTCTTTGTGCTCTTTGACCCACAATTGGATATTGGGGATGTTGGAGATGGTCGTCCATTCAAGACCACCCACCCCCTCGTCCTTTATACCACTTTGCATGGTCATCTAACCGAGGTGATAGATTCACTCGATTCACGAGTGGGTCAGTTTCAAAAAGCTTTTTCCTACATGAGAAACATGAAATGCCACATCCTCATCTACCAATCCCCAACTACGATATGGAGAAGGAAACGCGACTATGATCTCCATCAAATCTCAATGGTTTACACCATGATTAATATGTATGGTTATAAACATGTGGTGAAATCGTATGAATTGTCTCTGATACTGTTCGAAAATTATCGAGATCCTCTAGCAGAATTTCATGTAAACCCAACTGTTCCGAAGATTCTGATGGATTTGTTTGAAACCAGAGTTTCCAATTGGAATGAGAATACAAAGGGCATCTGCTTTTTTTACTGGTTACGTGGAAACATTCCCTTCATTTCCAAAACGTTTGAATGTCCCGGAGAACACACGACGACACCTGTTGTCAATGAGAGTCCACTGAATGAGGGCTGCTTAAGAGAAATTCTGGAATGTCACAGAAATATCACAGAAAATGGCCGCATCATGAAGTGGAAACTTATTCCGTTCACATTAAAAACAAAAGATGAACGTGACTATGCTGATATTACAATTCGACTACAGGAGGGTTTCGTGTTGGGATCGGAATCACCCGCAAGTAGACGACACCCCATTTCACTGACTTCTTCAAGTCTCTCTTTCATTTATTCTGCTTTAAATTGTACGACAATCTTTAGTCCTACTATTCACGGTCGTTTCAGGGAAGTCGCTTTGGAATTTTGGCTGCCCAACGGCGAAGACCCTTTTGAATTTCTGGCTGGTATAATGGCGGTGGAGATGTGTGTAGTTGGATCAGTTGAGAGTTTCAAGTTCATCACAGCAGACAGCGTTCAGACACTCCGGGAGTCATTTGCTGTCTATTTGCAACCATTTCAAATCCCAGTTTGGATCACCATCACCATACAAATTGCAGCCACCTCATTTTTTCTATCAGCCATTTTTTCCATCTTTTGCAGTGAAGATAAATTGAGATGGAGGCTGAAAATTGTTGGAGAAATGTCATTGTCTGGTATGAATTCCATTTGGAGGATTCTCATAGAGCAGCCATACGATGAACAATTTTTTCGGATCATAAATAGAAAACATGGGGAGATCTTGAAGGGTAAGAGTTGGATGAAAGTGTGTAGTTTTGTTTTGGGGTTGTGGCTATTGGTGGGACTCTTGCTCACAAATTGGTACAACTCCATCATGGAGGCTAACTACATTCACCCCTTCCCATTTCAGACAAACTGGACCGGCATCGACCAGTTCAATTGGACTACAAGTGACTTTATCGTCTACTCCATTAAGCCCAATTGTCCTGTGTTTGAGTTGAAACTTCCTGAGAACTTTACACGATTTGAAGAGATGACCATGAAGCAACTAAAAAGTTTATCGCATTTAGCAGGTATGTCAGACTCAGAATTAGTACACAAATTAAACATGTTGCAAGTTCGTCAGGTAGAAAAATGTAAGTATCGTAACTCCACAACCGGTGTATGTGATGGTCAATGTGATTTACCTTTCCACAAGACTCTCTTCGCCCGAAGTGCAGACTGTCAGAAATATGTTGATTGGTTTCGAGTACTCATCAAGATCAAATCGATTTGTGCTCAACAGTTGGACAATCCCAATCAAAATCTCATTGAAAATTTGTTTGATAGGCCCAAAACTTTAATAATTGTGGAGGCGAAACATTTCAGCACAACTTGGAACATACTCAAGATCGCGATGAGTAAAAATCCAAAATTGAGATTTGCTCATAATTCGAATTTGAAGGAGGATTATTTAAAAACTGTCCAATCCTTCGGCTACTCTCTCGTTCCTACATCGTCCTTGGAATTGATGTTTTCTAAACCCATCGGGCAGTTGGTTCCCCAGAGAATGAAGATATTGACGACCTCTGGAATTTATAATTATTGGAGTAAATGGGAAGAGATTCAAAATGAGGTCAACAATTCGAGTTTATCGAATTTAAGTGAAGATGTGGACAACTGGAGACCACTTGGACTTGTGTCGTCGGACATTCACTTGATCTTTGAGTTTGCTGCTCTGGCTAATTCTGTAGCTTTGATTTTTCTCTTGATGGAGTTCATGTTTCACATCAACTGGATCTGCCTTTATTCAAGGGTTTGGAAGACGATGACAAATATGTGGAATCGCCTATCCGGGATAGGCGATGAGAGAAAACCTGCAAAGTCAGGAGATTCTACGTGGAACTGGCGTCTAAAATTTTTAAATTTGATCAACTGCTTGTCTATGTTTTCACTGTTCAAATTTTTCAATTCCTTTCAAAGAATTTTTTGCCATCAAATCTGGTTCTCCAAATTGGTTGATTTTCTGTCCACGATTTGTCGGATTCCAACTAACATTTCTAGTTAGTGGATAACTTGTGAAGATCACCAACTTGCTGTTAAATCATTGCCTTGTGAGGTCAGACTATTCATAATTCTATTCAGGTTGGATAAAGTGGACAAAGCAGATGATATTTGTTATTTCATCCATTTTCAATACGAACCCTCGTTGAGACTTCTAAACCGAATACATCTACAGCACATGCACATTTGAGCGTCAGTTCAAGTTTTAATTGTGATTGTGTCGTTTCAACTCATAAAAATTAATTTGATTCAGAACTCCGAAACCACTAATTTATCTATCGACCCTGAGAATACTGCAACACTACAAGCGAGTGGTTTAGGTCGATGGGTGATGGTTTATGGTGGATGCATAATGTAATTACCAATTAAATTCTTATTTCCTCCATCTTCATGACTGATTCACATAATTGTGATTTGCAGCCACCCTGTGACCCTTTGACTGCAACATGCAAACGGAGCCATGAAAAACTAACAACCCATCAAAAATATTGGTTCTGGAAATCCGAAAGTAGAAATTTTTGACCACGTCAAAAATATCAAAAATACATTCCTCAAAATAAGGCCTATCCATTACTTTTGGTTGACCTCCACTCACACACCCAATAAGAATTCTCGCCACAAGCAAGTGAAGACTAAATTTCAAAAAATTCTGTTCAACTCCATTTGACATCATCGATGGAATATCCCATCGCCATGGCGGTGTCAAAAATTTTGGGCTTAAATATTTCATTTGTAACCAGAGTCCGAAATTCATTGGTAGGATTTCGCGGTTCAAGGGTGTTATTTTCTCGACTTTTTCCCAACATCTGAGGTTTTAGTGTTGGACAGGTCTTGCAATATTGTCAATTGAGTTTGAGTTTGAATTTGACTTTTCTATGTTAATGTTAATCAAATGGGAGTTGGGGCAAGGTGCAACTTAAAATTAGAGTGAACTCTAGTGAAATGAGATTGAATGAGGAAACGTGTCGCTAGAGTTCACTTTAATTCTAAGTTACACCTTGCCCCAACTCCCATTTGATTAACATTAACATAGAAAAGTCAAATTCAAAGTTTGAATTTCAAACTCAAACTCAATTGACAATATTGCAAGACCTGTCCAACACTAAAACCTCAGATGTTGGGAAAAAGTCGAGAAAATAACACCCTTGAATCGCGAAATCCTACCAATGAATTTCGGACTCTGCTTGTAACCTAAGTCAACACTTGATTCAAGTCAGGATCAGAGTCACGAAAAAGACAAGACTTGAAATACAGACCCAATTGCACTTACGAATTGCACATTATTCTAATTGAAATTTCTTGTAGGGGATAGAGGAAATGTCAAGATTATCAATCGTTTTTGTCCCAATGGAATGAATTCTGGGATGAAAATCAATTCATTTGTTTAGAATTCAAATAAAATAGGATTTTCGCACCACAATCAATGACAATTGTAATTGTGATTTATTCGACAAAAGTTTCTCTTCAATTAACTTTTAGAGCAGACAAAGATACAAGGTACCCACAACATGACTCAAATGGAAAATGTACTTCTTTTGTTCAAATTCAAAATTTCCATTATTCGTTCAATTTCGCTTTTCCAATTGAGATTGGCCCAGTGTACAACAGGATAGAGAAAAAATGGAGTACAGGTTGATTCTTTTAAGGAATTGTTTTAGACTTGAATTGTCATCTTTTTTGCCGAGCAGAATTCGTCAAGGATCAACGTCAAATGGAATCAAGTGGAGGCACCACCCAACTTCAATATTCATCTGAACAATCAACTAAATTGAAACATTTGACGTGGACCAATCGGTAGTTCACAACTGGACTCGACTTGTGTGTTGAGGAAATCCTCTTGTCCTTTTGACTTTGTGGTTGGCCTTCGTCTCCATCGATCAGACTTGTTAAAAGAGAGAATTTACAGTCGACACTGGAACCCAATAGAAGAATACTGGAGTTTTATCATTCACCTCAGTCCACATTCACAAACCTCCAATTTCATTCATTTCCATTTCTGCATCATCCAAGCAGGGAGAGAACTTTCTACTCAACTGATTTCGAGCTTACGAATTTTAAAAACCTCTAAATCACATTCGGCTACTCACAAAAGTGACAAGTTCATTTGACTTGATGTCAACTAAATTCCACCAACCCACTTGGAAGTAAGTTGATGATAATTGGAAATCGGTAATTTTTTGCACCCAAAAACCAAATTGACTTGACGAGACGACACAATTGGAACTTCTTATTCAAAATTTGTGTTCAGTTGACCACATAAATTTTGATGTTAATTTTTATGAGAAGAATTAAAACTACATTCAAGTTACAGATTTACAAGATGGTGGACAGATTGGTTGTGTTTCTTGCATTTTTTATAATCACAATTGGAGTAAATGCAAATTCAAATGATGGGATCAAATTGACAGACCAAAGAGTCATCATAAAATTGAATAAAATTCTGGGTGACGACAATCTCTGTTTCCTCCTTGTGCTCAATGAGCCACAGTTGGATATCGGAGATGATGGAGATAGTCGGCCATTCAAGACCACCCACTCCCTCGTCCTCTACACCACTTTGCATGATCATCTAACCAAAGCAAGAAGATCTTCACTCGATTCACGAATAGATCAATTTCGAAAAACTTTTTCATACATGAGAAACATGAAATGCCACATCCTCATCTACCAGTCCCCCACTCAGGAATGGAGAAGGAAACATGAATATGGTCTCCATGACGAATCACTGGTTTACACCATGCTGAATACGTATCGTTTTAAACATATAGTGAAATCGTATGAATTGGCTCTGGCACTGGTCGAAAATTATCGAGATCCTCTAGCAGTATTTAACGCTAATCCAACTGCTCCAAATATTCTCATGGATTTGTTTGAAACGAGAGTTCACAATGGAAATGGCAATAGAAAGGGCATGTGCTATTTCAACTGGTTTCGTGGAAACATTTCTGTCGTTAACAAAACGTTTGAATGTCCCGAAGAACACATGACGACATCTGTTGTCAATGAGAGTCCACTGAATGAGGGCTGTTTAAGGGAAATTCTGGAATGTTACAGAAATATCACAGAAAATGGCCGCATCATAAAGTGGAATCTTACTTGGCGAATATTAAAGAAAAAGGATCAACTTGACTACAATACGATTTCAGTCCGAGTACAGGAGGGTTTCGTGTTGGGATCGGAATCACCCGCAAGTAGACAACACCCAATTTCACTGACATCTGCAAGTCTTTCTTTCATCTATTCTGCTTTAAATTGTACGACAATCTTTAGTCCTATCATTCACGGTGTCATGGAATACCGTGTGGACTTTTGGCTGCCCAACGGAGAAGACCCTTTTGAATTTCTGGCTGGTTCAGTGGCCATGGAGAAATGTGTAGTTGGATCAGTGGAGAGTTTCAAGTTCATCACAACAGACAGCGTTCGGACATTCCGGGAGTCATTTGCTGTTTATTTGCAGCCATTTCAAATCCCAGTTTGGATCATCCTCATAATACAAATTCCAGCTACCTCATTTTTAATTGCCATCTTCTCCATCTTGTGCAGTCAAGGAAAATTGAGGTCAAACGTCAATTTGGTATTGAAAATTATTGGGGGAATGTCATTGTCTGGTGTGAATTCTATTTGGAGGATTCTCATAGAGCAGCCCAATTACGATGAACAATTTTTTAGGATCTCCGTTGCAAAGTTTCGAGAGATTGACAAAGAAAAACGTTGGATGAAAGTCTGGGGATTTGTTTTGGGGATGTGGCTACTCCTGGGAGGAATTTTCCTCACAAATTTTTATAAATCCATCATGCAGGCCAACTATATTTCTCCGTTCCCATTTGGGACAAACTGGACCAGTATCGAGCAGTTCAATTGGACTACAAGTGATTTTGTTGTCTACTCCATTCAGCCAACTTGTCCCGTATTTGAATTCAAACTTCCTGAAAACTTAACACGATTTGAAGAGATGACCATGAATCAACTAATATATTTGTGGAAGTTCAGCGGAACGTCCTACTCAGAATTACTACGCAAGTTAAAGCTGTTGCAAGCTGGTCAGGCAGGAAAATGTATGTATCATGACTTCACAATCCTTGAATGTGATGATGCTTACAATTTGTAAGCATTACGAATTGCACATTTTTCTAATTGGAATTTCTTGTAGGGGATAGAGGAAATGTCAAGATTATCAATTGTTTTTGTCCCAATGGAATGAATTCTGGGATTGTGGATGAAAATCAATTCATTTGTTTAGAATTCAAATAAAATAGGATTTTGGCACCACAATCAATGACAAATTTAGTTGTAATTTATTCCACAAAAGTTGCTTTTCAATTAACTTTTAGAGCAGAGAAAGATAAAAGATACTTTTTTTGTTGGACAATACAAAATTGAAGAAAAGATTTTTAAATGGATTAACCGTAAATGGCAACTGGAGTGAAATTTGAATAGCCTCCATAAGCTTCTGGTAGTTGAGTTCGAGGAATTTTTTGAAGAATCCCTGGCAACCATTTACTTTTGGTTGTTCCAGTAATCTCAATGCGGTCCAAAGTATTCCCTAAAAATGGACGAGCTGCATTCACTAAAGTCTCCGCCACGAAATTCACTTTGGAAATTGACAATTTACAATTTACAATAAATCATAAAAAATAATAATTTTAACTAAATTGTTGTGTAAATTAAATTTGGAAACTTTTAAAAGTGACTTACTGTTAATTATAAATCCGTAATCCATTGTTTG
>JAQHQX010000009.1:0-35565 GCA_034694425.1 Arrhopalites sp. Gr-Col-00791
TTGAATAAATTCCCTTTCAGGGTTTTGAAATTATTCGTTGTTGAAGTTACTGTCCCGACTTCTTAGACATCCCTTAATATAGCAATTCTTTACTCTTAATGTTGGTTTTTCAGCCATTGGTCATGTTAATGATTATATTTGCCTTATGGTTTAATGTGTTTACCCAAAATATTTAGAAAGTCGTAATTGGGTTGCATAAATAAAAATATTAGAATCAAATAATTTTTTTTGTCAACTAAAATCTTAGTCTTGTCCAACAAAATTTTGGTTTCTCCAAATAAATATCTTTTTTTAAAAGCTTTTTAAATTTCGATTCTAGGAGAATTCCAAATCCGAAGATTCCCGGGAGGGTCCCGGTTTGGTATTATTGACAGATTATGTCAATGGGTTTTTGTCTGATTGAAGTCGCGACCGAAGCGGGAGGTTAGATACATCTGAAAGCACTCACGACCAGGGTTGCCGGCCAAGCATGCTCAAGAATGCTCAATTTGAGGAAATAGTGAAACTACTTTCAAGGAATTCTTAACTAATACTCTGGAGACCTGATAGCACAATAGGTGTTGAAGTAGAACAAAAAAATTCTATTTGATTTTCCATCGACTACTAAGCTCCTTATTTTAAATTTATTTATTATATTTACCAAGCAAGAGCCTTCTCGCTTTTCATCGCGAAAATTGTTAGTTTGACGATGCTCCCTACAATCATTCTCAACTACTTCAAATGGCAACTACAAATCCATGAAAACATTCAAAAACTCTGATGACACCCAAAAACATTGTCATCGAGTGACATGATGTCACGAACATCGTTGGCAAAAGAGAACGATTCGAGAGCTGATCCACTTCCATTTTCATGATCGCCACTCTAAAAACTTTAATGTAATTCACTCTTAAAGTCGTATCAGAAAATTCTACTTGATGCCAGTGAGATGGCCATCAAGTCACCTGTTTAAAATATAATCAATTTTACTTGACAAAACCTTTCTTATTTTTCCACGTCTACAATTCACGCGAATGATATTCGCGTTAAATCCAGATGAAGGAACAACTCCTTTACTCTTCATGTTACAGTGAACGGAATCATTGTCAAAAACCAACTTGAGCATATCAGTTGCCGGCATCCGCTGAAATCGTGTATATTTAATTATAGACGTTTTCGCACACAAAAGCTGCAGAAATTGTCAAAAGGACCCTATCGGTTTTCAATAAAAATTTGCCTAAGCTCTTGCACATGACTGGGTAAATATTTCTGAGCCATTTTTGGGAATCTTGTTCCCAGTGATCTCCTTTGTCATTTAAATGGTGCAACATTTACTAAATTGCCCCATTTCTGAGTGAACAAATCGCAAAGGTTCCCCTGAATGCAGATTTCAGAAAAAGCGCTTAATACATTTTGGTAGCTGTGACTGTGTTGACTTATATCAATTCAATAAAACTTACAGGGATAACTGATACTAATTTTTGGAAACACCTCTGTGAGAGCCTCTCACTGAAAGGAAATAATATTGCGACCAAGTGCTTGACCTGAAGAGGTCACTTTGCCAAATGACCAACTCTAATGACCCCGTTAGTCACAAAAATCTCAAGAAAATTAGATGGACATAAAAGAAAATTTTTAACAAAACGATTATTCAGACTTTTTCGAAATATATGACCTCGTGACCCTTACACTAGTTTAAATGCTTCGATGACCTCTGAAGGTCAAATGGTACAAGTGTCAAACAATTTAAGATGATCATCTTGTTTTTCACTTTCTTCTCTGTCCCTTTAAAACTTTTGTGATCAACGTGGTTATCACAGTAGGTCATTTGGCAAAGTGACCTCTGGAAGTCTAGCAGTTGGTCACAAAATTATTTCCTCTGATAGCTAGGGGGGTGTTGCAGAGATCAGTATCAATTGCTTCTATAAGTTTCATTGATATCAGTCAACACAGTCACAACTACCAGAATGTATTAAGCGTCTTTTGCTGAAATCTGCATGCAGGAGAACCTTTGCGATTTTTTTACTCTGAGTTGGAGCAATTTAGTAAATATTGCACCATTTAAATGACAAAGGAAATCCCATGGAACAAGATTCCCAAAAATGGCTCAGAAATATTCACTCAGTCCTGTGCAAGAGCTTAGGCAAATTTTTATTGAAAACCGATGGGGTCCTTTTCATAGCCTCTTGTCTTTTGATCACTTCTCCCTTCTATTCATCCAATTCCATTTGTTTAGTGCTTTTGACGCCGACAACTCAAAACTTTTATTTCAATTATAAGATGTGACAGTGATTACACCACTATTTCTACAGATTTTGCCACAACGGCGACATTTTTTTCATTGGATAAAGTCACAATTCATTTGGATCGCTGTGAGTTTTTTACTGGTTCAATTTTATTTGATGGAGCTACAGAGTAGTCGCATTGTCAATAAAGTTGAGATACAGGAGAGTAGCGTTAAACAGCTGGTCGAGACAGGATACAAATTTCTCACAAACTTCAAGGATGACAGCAGCGACGAATTTATGAGGATGAGTCTGCTTGAATTGGCAAATCTGTCGGATGCCTGGGACCCAAGTTTGGGCCTTATAGCGAACAATTGGTACCGTAGAAGTGATCTTCATGAAGAAGAGATGTCTGGGTCAAAAACGTATAAATATCCTGGAGCAGTTTTTGTTAAATCTGATGTGGTCTATGACTTCGCACATTATCTTAGCGCCACCGAACGTGTCAATCACAACGTGTTGAAGAAGAGTATCAATTATGCGACGTTTTATGCAGCATTCTCAGCACCTAATTTGGATTTCATCGTAGAGGCTTATAATCAAGCTGTAACTAGTGGACGCGTTGAATTTTGGAGTAAGATCAGCAAATTTGTCAACAACAGAGTTCGGATTCAGGGTAGATGGGAACATGATCCAAGAATTTGGAAAAAGTTTTCTCTTGATGAGATTGAAGAAGTTCATTTGGAGAATTTGGGAACGATGCAAAATTCACTCTTGAGATCAGCATTTTATATCTTTGGAGGTGGGGTCAGTTTAGCTGTTGCTGGTGGCATCGGAGAGACAGTCAAGATGATTGTTAGAAATATATATAGGTCGCCATAGACTAGATGTAATGGCTTCATTGGGTATTTGTAGATAAAAGATGTTTAATATATTCGAAGTTGTAATCTATTCATCTAAAATAGTGTTTTACATGTAGTGTATTTCACCAAATATGTCCTTGTGAGTTAAGCATAATTTCTCACCATAAACACAATTACAGGTGCAAAATTTAAAACCATCACTTCTTGACTGTGTCAGCCGTCGACTGGTAGTCTGCGGACTGGAAGCGAAGCTGCAGATCTTAAAGGGGCGATTAATGGAAGCTTGTGGAATTAAAAATTGTCAAGGTTCTGTGAGTACTGAACGCACAGAGACGCTATTGGTGTCAAGTTAAATGTTAAAAGCACTGGAGAATAAAAAAATGTATTCCAGATTATTTTGAAAACGCATTTTCATATGTTAAATCACGCTTTACGCCAATTAAAACCTTACCTTATTTAAACATAATGTATTTAGAATAAGATTTCAATTTGGTCGACGGATTCAGACGCCCCGCCCCATGTGAGTATTCAAACCGCGCAAAAAACCATTTTGCAAAATTCGGTCGTTTGACCTCATAGTGAATTTTCAATTTTGACCTCCACCCTGTCGGATAAGAGAGAGTCAAAATTCTGGTTACAAAGGACATCGAAATTATTGACGGATATTCATGAGCCTTGCAGGAGTGATTGATACTGACCCATTGAACACCTCTGTAAGCGGAAATAATTTTGTGACCATGCGATTGACCTCAAGAGGTCACTTATATAAAAACTCAAGTGATTGCTTATTAAACTTTTAGCCAAAGTCACTTAATGGTTGTGCAGCACCAGTGGTTCATGTAATAACAGTTTTAAGTCAAGCGATGTAATATGGATGAGTTTTTAACAAAACACGGTGAGTCTATATTTCAAACTCAATGGCGAATCGCATTTGAATAGCATGTGCGGTACATAGATTTTCTGCGGCGACACTCATCGTGTTTTGTTAAAAACTCATCCATATAGCAATTTTTTACTCTTAATGTTGGTTTTTCAGCCATGTTAATGATGATATTTGCCTTATGGTTTAATGTGTTTACCCAAAATATTTAGAAAGTGGTAATTTGGTTGCATAAATAAAAATATTAGAATCGAATAATCTTTTTTTGTCAACTAAAATCTTAGTTTTGTCCAACAAAATTTAGGTTTCTCCAAATAAATTGCGATTTTGAAAAGCGGTCGAAATTTCGATTCTAGGAGAATTCCACATCCCAAGATCCCACCCACCCCCTGTTTGGTCTTATTGACTGATTATGTCAATAGTGCTTGGTCTTATTGAAGTTGCGAGCGAAGTGAGCTGTTAGAGTACTCCAAAAACACTTATTACATGCATAAATAAAGCCCTTGACGGAAAAAGTTTTTTTGGGGACAAAATGAGTATTTTTTCGGGCAAAAAAAGTGTTTACAAAATGAGAACTTTTTGGGGACAGAATAAGTGACGTCCATTGAAATAAACGAATTAACAAAAAGTAACTTTTATTGTCAAAATGAGTGATTTTATAGTAAAAAAAAAAATTTACCCCATGAGAAAATTGAAAACCTAACTATTGCTAATCATGATATTCATTTGTTGCAAGTCGCGAGCCAAACGACAATTGTTAGACTTTAATGATTAGAGCAAACAGTGAAACTACTTTCAAGGAATTCTTAACTAATACTCTGGAGGCCTGATAGCACAATAGGTGGTGTTGAAGTACAATAAAAAAATTTTTATATTTTCCATCGACTGATTACTACAAAGCTCCTTATTTTAAATGTATTCATTATATTTAGCAAACAAGAGCCTGTTCTCTTCTCATCGTGAAAAGTGTTAGTTTGACAATGCTACAATCCTTCTCAACTACTTCAAATGGCAACTACAAATTCATGAAAATATTCAAAAACTCTGATATCATTCAAGTACATCGTCATCTACTGACATTTAGTGACATGATGTCTCTGTGACATCCAAGTGACATCCTTAGCAAAAGAAAACGATTCGAAAGCTGATATACTCCCACTTTCATAATCGCCACATGAAAAAGTTAATGTAGCTCACTCTTGAAGTTGTATTAAAAATTCCAGTTGTTACAAGTCAGATGGCTATCGAGTCAACTGTTTAGCATATAATCAATTTTACTTGACATAATCTTTCTTATTTTTCAACCTCTACAATTTACATGAATGACATTTGCGTTAAATCCAGACCCAGCAACAACTCATTTACTCTTGTTTACAGTGAACGGAATCATCGTCAAAAACCACCGTGAGTATCAGTTGCCAGCAGAAATCGTGTATATTTTCGTGAAAAAAAGCTGCAGAAATTGTCATAAGCTCTTGTCTTTTGATCACTTCTCCCTTCAATACAACCAATTCCATTTGTTTAGTGCTTTAGACGCCGACAACTCAAAACTTTTATTTCAATTACAACATGAAATTGAAGTTTTTCCTCAAAACGATAATTGAAATCATCACTCATCATTGATATCTTCTATTGTCTAGTACATATTGTATATTGTTACAGTTTTCAAACTGCTGCAGCAGTTTGAAAACTGTATACAGCATGCTGTATACAGCAGTTACTATAGTAACTTTATCCTTAACAATGAGCAACCTTCATTCGACTTGGGTAAATAGTTGGATGACAAATGTCAAATTTACAGGGATATAGATTTTTATAAGAAGATAAATGGGAGATAAATTTATTACTCATTAGCCCGATGTCACATTGATTTCTGTCAGGGAGATAGATTTTAATTGAGGATTTGTGGGATGGATCAGAGATAGAATTTGGAAGACCCTTAGTTTTGGATTTAGATACTACATAAAAACGACCAAACTCCCAGGCCTCTAATAACGTTGCCCCAAATCCTTAAAGAAATTATTGGTTCCACCATACTAAATGGTGTACAGGTAGTTACTGAATAAAAAGGTTTTCAATTCCCAATTCATTCTCTCTGCAAATTCAAAGCTGATCAGAGACATGGAAATGAAAGTCCTTATCTTCCTTCTCTGCACTTTAACAGCAAACACCCAAATGGAAGTGACGACGCCAATGCCACAAATCTCAGTCAAGACTTCAGTAGATCATTCAGGACAACCAGACATAATTCATGTCCTTGATCTTTTCAAATTCTCCAGACTCACCAGTCACGTACCTCCAACAGAGTCCCTTTTATCACAACTGCTCATCCTCCATTTTCAAAATGATCAAAGTCCATTCAAACTTTGTTCCAAAAACTACAAAGATTTGTGTGAATCCTTCGATAGACCAATTTTCCTGGGTCCAGTGGCCCATCTCCTGGTAGCTGAACAAACTTCACCACATCCTCCAACTCTCACTTTCGTCCACATGTTTTTTCAAGCCTACATGCAAAATCAATTTCGAAGTGTCTTGCATGACTTTGTCGGGATTTTTCATAAAACTCATCAGTTTGCAAAATCACCACTAGAGGGCTTAATTACAAGTCCAGGTGTCAACGAATCCTGCTATGCCCCAACGAACATATATCAATTTTTTATTCAATTTGATACAACAAAAATAATCTCTGCATCGATTGTGGACCCTTTCTACATTGAGCCTGATCCCTGGGTCAAGGTGATTGACCTTGATATAAAATCACTTGTTCAATTGAACACCGAAAAGCATGTGGTGGATTTTCTTTCAAAATTTAAAAAGTACACGAGGAATCAAAGAAAAAGGTTTTGGCTTGGTAATTTCATTGGGTTTAAAATGGATCCAATCGCCCTCAATCTAATTGAGCAGGGCGTCTTGAACTGGACAATGAGACAAATTCTGATGCAAAAACTTCCTACATCAGATTTCCTCAAAATGCACAGCGACATCCTTGGGCACTTAAACATGACCCTAGGTATAATACCTTGGCGTTTGGATCACAATAGAAAAAGATGCAGCACATGCATACTGCGTTGTTTAGACTGTAGCAGTCAACGAAATTTTCATACTTATGATCACATTAAATTTATTTCAGACAACAATTATGGGATTATGTATCAGACCAGTAGGGAACCCATTTCACTGGAAACAGAAATTGCGCTCCTATCGCTATCTGCCCCCTTCACATGGAACCTCTGGCTTCTAATTGGGATATTTGGATGGATGTTGATGCGCAAAAGATTTGGTGGAGATTTGAGCTGGGTCGTGATGTCAGTGATTGTGCCACTTTTTCAACAAGTGTTGCCACTACGACCACATCTGTGTCACTGGGCAAGGTCGCAATACATTTGGATTGCAGTAAGTTTTGTACTGGCTCAATTTTATTTGATGGAGTTGAAGAGCAGTCAAATTGTCAATAAAGTTGAGGTACAAGAGAGTAGCGTTGTAGCGTTGAACAGTTGGTCGAGGCAGGATACAAATTTCTCACAATCAACCCGGATGACAGAGGCGACGAATCTTTCAGGATTAGTTTGCTTGCATTAGCAAATCTGTCGGATGCCTGGGACCCGAGTTTGGGCCTTATAACAAACAATTGGTACCGCAGAAATATTATGCACGAAGAAAAAATGTCTGGGTTAAAAATGCCGAAATATCCTCAAGCTTTTTTAATTACAATTGATATAGTTAATGACGTGGCGATTTATTGCACCTCTTTCCAGCATATCAAATACAACGTGTTGAAGAAGAGTATCAATTATGCGACGTTATATGCAGCATTCTCATCACCTAATTTGGATATCGTTGTAGAGGCTTATAATCAAGCTGTTGATAGTGGACGCTTGGTACTTTGGGATAAGATCAGCAAATTTGTCGACAGCGGAGTTTGGATTCGGGGTAAGTGGGAACACGATCGGAGAATTTGGAAACTGTTTGCTCTTGATGAGATTGAAAATGTTCATTTGGAGAATTTGAGAAAGATAAAAAATTCACTGGTAAGATCTGCATTTTATATTTTTGGAGGTGGGGTCAGTTTAGCTGTTGCTGTTGGCGTTGGAGAGAAAATCAAGATGATTGTTAGAAATAGATGAAGGTTCCCCTAGACTAGATTTGATGGATTCATTGGGTATTTGTGGAGAAAAGATGTATATTATATTCGAGGTTAAGTTTCTTTTAATCTAAAATAGTGTTTAACATTCAACAAATATGTCCTTGTTGTGTTAGTTAAGCATAATTTCTTATCATAAACACAATTACAGGTGCAAAATTTAAAACCATCACTTCTTGACTGTGTCAGCCGTCGACTTGTAGTCGGCGGATGGCAAGCGAAGCTGCAGTGATTTCAGTTCGTTTCATCTTAAAGGGGCAATTGATGGACGATTTAGAATTAAAAATTGTCAAGGTTTTGTGAGTACTGAACGGACAGTGACGGTATTGGTGTCAAATTAAGTGCACTTTAAAATAAAAGAATGTTTTCCAAATTATTTTGAAAACGCATTTTCAAATTTTACAAAAAGTACCCAACGACCTCAATTGAACCTCTCCAACGGGAGCCTCGATTCAAAGGAAAACAAAAGGACAACTTCAGAGAGTGCGAAGGCCTTTGAGTACGTTGGTTGTGCGGCTTCTGTACCCATTCAGGAGCTTCCACAAGATCCACCAAAATAAATCTGAAGCCCATGAGGCATTTTACTTTGAAAAAGGACTTGCATACAATTCCCTTCAGAAGGATACTTAAAGAGGTCCTTCATATGGGCATGTGGAGCCTCAGAAATTTTGATGTTCTTTTAGGGTTTGTGTGCTGTCTACTTGAAAATGAAAAGAAATGTTCAATTTTTCAAAATGTTGAGCTCGACCTTGAGTAATTCTTAAAGAACGTGACACGCTTAACACGATTTTTATTGTAAATATTTTATTTGTAAGTAGATGGATCGCAGTGTAAAGTATAATAAAATAATTCAATCAGCGTCCAAGTTTAGTAGTTCCAATTGAATGGAGTGTCAACTTTGGTGACCTGTGGAGGTCAAAGAAGACGATCACTCGAAAAGTGATCCATTTAAACATTGTTCAAAACAGTAAGGGAAAGCTCTGTGCCGAGTTTTAAGTCAATCGAACAGGAGCAATGTTGTACGTTAAGCGTCCCATGTCCTTTGTCAATTGAATTAAGATTCAATAATAGAGCCACATGAGATTTTGATAGTGAAACAAGTGATACGAATCCTTGGGATTTTGTAGGTACACAAATTTCACTTTAAAGTGTCCCAACTGGATTTTTACCCAAGTGCGTAGCTTGAACTAATTTTGTGGAAGCTCCTGAATGGCTACAGCAGCCGCACAACCAACGTACCCAAAGGCCTTCGGACTCTCCAAAGTTATCTTTTTGTTTTCCTTTGAATCGAGGATCCCATTTGAGAGGTTCAACTGAGGTCGTTGGGTACTTTTCCAAAAATGACACGGACATTGTACACATCCAATAGATTCCACTTGAGTCCAACAATGAGCAATGCGGGGGAAATCGAAGCTTTTTGTCCAGTTGAGTATCCGGATTCGAAGGCCATCTTAGCCTTTAAAGGAAGATTGGAGGGCCTTTGAATTTCCTAATTTCTCACTCAAGGCCAAAAGTTCCTAAATGCGAGCTTCCAACTATGAGCATTTAAATCGACCAACAGATTTATTTTTCCGACCAACACTTTTTATTTTTTCAAACAACAGATTTATTCTTTGAATTTCAGAAAAAATAATTTAAACAAATTGAAATCTATATAATAAAATGCTACAAAAATTATCATTGCGTTCTTTGTTCGCTATCTTCTTCCACAGCGGTGTAGGAAAACGAATTTTAAGCAATGAATTCGTAAGACAATTCTTTGCTCTTTAAGTCGGTCCACTATTCATAGACACAAATTTGACCCTTGACCTCATACACTAAGGGATGATCAAATGCCGGTCGACAGTATTCTTGGGATATTTGTTTCCATGTGGCCAAGTCAATGTTAGTCAACTAATTTCTCCAAATTAATATGACCACTGTTAAAAGTTAGTCACAAATAACGCCAGAACACTGACCACAAATAATTCTAAATCGTTCAAAACACTCATTAATTTGGCTGCATAGCAGCCTACAGATACCCTTGTAGATAAATATTTTTGCATAGGCCAACTCAGATGGCCACCATTTCATTGGTCATGTTGACATTTTATGTTTATAGACAATAAAATGTGCACATTAAAAGAGCCCAACACAGAAATATAATATAGACTGATCATCAATTAATTAGCATTTAAAAAATCATCATGTCGAACAGCATCAACCAAAACAAAAGTCTTAATCAAAGCACCACAAGAGAAGGGACACAATTTTCACTGCCCACGCCCGAATTCTCAAAGGAAACGACTTCTCACTTTGTGCAGGTTTTTCCATAAGCATCGAAAAATATGGACCACTCGAAGTCGCATTTGATTCCACCTATTTGTTACCATCTCCCAAACCCTTGGACAAAGGCAGTTCCACTTTATCCAAAAAGTGAATTCCATCAAAAGAAGAATCAAAGCCACTGAATTAGCCAGAGCAGCCAACTCGAAGATCAAGTGAAGATCCGATGACACAAGTCCAAGTGAACTCCACTCATCTACATTTTCACTTGCATCAGACAAAGTCGAGTTTATGACTGATATCCCCTCATTTCGAATCGCTTCCCACCTGTCCCAATAATTATAAATTCCAGAGATCATCAATATCTTCATTCTCGTAGGAACCAACTGGCCAATGGGTTTAGAAAACATCAATTCCAAGGACGATATGGGAATGGGAGTGTAAATGAAGGATTGGACTGTCTTCAAATAATTCTCTATGACATTCCCATTATGAGCAAATCTCAATTTTGAATTTTTACTCATCGCCATTTTGAATATGTTCCAAGTTGTTTGAAAATGCTTCGCCTCCACAATTATCAGAGTCTTAGATCTATCAAATAAATTTTCAATCATGTTTTGCTTATGATCTTCCAACTGTGGAGCACAAATCGATTTGACATTACTGAGTACGGGAAACCAATCAACATATTCCTGACAGTCTGCCTTCCTTGCGAAGATAGACTTGTGGAAAGGTAGATCACATCCATCATCACATTTAAGGATTGTGAAATCGTCAAACATGCATTTCATATACAGAGGCCGTAGCAACGCATAAAATTTGTTAAAAAACAACTCTGAGTTGAAAATACTTCTGATCTTCCATAAATATCCTAGATGAATCAAGCTCATTTCTTCAAATCTTTTAAAGTTCTCAGGAAGTCTCAACTCAAATGCGGGACAAGTTGGCTGAATGGAGTAGACAACAAAGTCATTTGTAGGCCAATTGAATTGCTCGATGCTCGTCCAGTTTGTCTTAAATGGGAAGGGGGACAAGTAGTTGGCCTGCATGATGGATTTATACCAATTTGTAAGGAGGAGTCCTACTAGGATCCACATCCCCAAAACAAATCCACAGACTTTAATCCAACGTTTTTCTTTGTGTATCTCTCGAAGCTTTGCAACAGAGATTCTAAAAAATTGTTCGTCATACGGTTGTTCTCAAAATCCTGCAAATGGAATTCACACCAGAAAATGACATTTCCCCAACAATTTTCAACATCAATTTCAACCTCCATCTCCATTTTTTTCCATTTTTTTCACTGCATAAGATGCAAAAAACGGCTAGGAAAAATGAGGTAGCTGCAATTTGTGTTGTGAGGGTGATCCAAACTGGGATTTGAAATGGCTGCAAATAGACAGCAAATGATTCCTGGAGTGTCTGAATGCTGTCTGCTGTAATGAACTTGAAACTCTCAACTGATCCAACTACACACATCTCTATCTCAGGTGAAACAGCCAGAGATTCAAAAACGTATTCTCCATTGGGCAGCCAAAATAGCAATCCGTTTGCCGAAGAACCATAGTGAGTGGTAGGACTAAAGATCGTCGTGCAATTTAAAGCAGAATAAATAAAAGAGAGACTTGCAGATGTCAGTGAAACTGGATGTTGTCTATTTGTGGGTGATTCCAATCCCAAAACAAAACCCTCCTGTAATCGATTTGAAAAATCATAGTGGTCACGTTGATCCTTTTTCTTTAATGTGGTCGAAACATGTCGCCACAACATGATGCGGCCATTTTCTGTGATATTTCTGTGACATTCCAGAATTTTCCTTAAACATCCCTCATTCAGTGGATCCTCATTGACAACAGGTGTCGTAGTGTATTTTCCAGGACATTTAAACATTTTGTTAATGACAGAAATGCCTTCACGAAACCAGTTAAAAAAGCACATGCCCTTTTTATTGTCATTTCCATTGGAAACTCTGGTTTCAAACAAATCCATCAGAATCTTCGGAACAGTTGGGTTATCTTGAAATTCTGCTAGAGGATCTCGATCATTTTCGACAAGTGCCAGAAAAAATTCATACGATTTCACTATAACTTTCAAACGGAACATATTAACCATGGTGTAAATCATTGAGTCTTCATCATGAACATCATAATCATGTTTCCTTCTCCATTCCGTGGTAGGTGACTGGTAAATGAGGATGTGGCATTTCATGTTTCTCATGTACGAAAAAGCTTGTCGAAATTGACTCACTCGTGAATCGAGTAAATATGTCACATTGACTAGATGATCATGCAAAGTGGTGTAGAGGACGAGAGAGTGGGTGGTTTTGAATGGACGACCATCCCCAACATCCCCAATATCCAATTGTGGTTCATGGAGCACAAAGAGGAAACAGAGACTGTCGTCACCCAGAACTTTATTCAATTGGATGATGGCTCTTCGGTCTTTTAATTTGATCCCTTCATTTGAAATTCCATCTACTCCAATTCTGATTATAGAAAAGGCAACAAAGACAATCACTCTGTCCAGCATCTTGTAGATCTGTAGCTTGAGAGAAGATTTAATTCTTCTCATGAAAATTAACATAAATTTTCGTGGGCAACTGAAAACAGTAAGAATTTGAATAAGAATTTCCAATTGTATCGTCTCGTCAACTGAGTTTGTTTGACGTGCAAAATGTTTATGTCCACCAATTACCAACTTGCTTCCAAGTGGGTTGGTGGAATGAAGTAGACATCAAGTCAAATGTACTTGCCACGTGTCTGAGTGTGACAGTAACTTTATTTTAATCAGAAATATTTTTAGAGGTTTTTAAAATTCGCAAACTCGAAATTAGTTGTGTAGAAAATTCTTTCCTTACAACTGAGAGATGGAGATGGATGAAACTGATGTTTGTGAATGCAGACTGAGGTGAATGACGAAACTCCAGCATTCCTCTATGGTGTTCCAATGTCTACTATTCCTGTCTTTCTTTCAACTAGTCGGATCGATGGAGACGAAAATCAACCACAAAGACAAAAGGACAAGAGGATTTTCTGTACACACAAGTTAAGTTCAGTTGTGAACTACCGATTGGTTCTTATGCTTCAGTTTATTTGATTGTTCTGGCAAATATTAATACGGGGTGGTCCTCGCATGAATCACGATTTCAGTCAATTTCAAAGCGACTTATAAGGTAAACAATTGCTTGCACGAATTGTGTTCAACTAAAACAATAACAATTCTAGTTTAAACAAACTCTGTTGGTAGAGGATGAAGCTGAATAGGAAAATAGAGAGGATACTCTCACGAAACGTTTCCATTGAATTCCCTAATTTCTCACTCCAGGCCAAAAGTTCCGTAAATAAGAACATCGAACTAACATTTAAATGCATTGCTCTTAATTGTGAAAATAATTAAGTATTTGAAGTCATACAAAAAATTACATACAATTTTTTTTATCAAACGAGTAATCGCTAATTGGCTAAAACGTCCAGTTGATTCATCACATTTATTGAACTCACCCACAAAATTATAATTTAAAGATTTAGACTAATCAAATTCAGATCAATTCTATGCCCCCATATCAATCTAATTGGCAGCTTGTCATTTTGTGGAGTTTGGAATTCGCAGTGGCGAATATTTGCACTTGTGAAAATTTTAGGTGGATGGAGCCTCTCTCTGGAAGGTCCTTCCTAGGCTATCACCCATTTCCACATTCAACTTTTCTCCTGAGTTGATTGAGGACCTTTGCATATTTTTGGATATTCAAATGTTGACCAAACTTATTCATCTGTCCAATTGATTATCACACTGAAAATTGTTCCAATTCTCAATTAAATTAATTGCTTGATCGCAAACTCGTTCCGCCATCAAGATGCGAATATAAAGCGTGCAATTAAAATTGCACAATTAAGAATCCATAAGATTTTCAAAGCAGCCAAAGTACGATCATCTTGTGGAATGCCAAAAAAAAATATTCTCTGGCCAAAAAGAAATACTTTTAAAAAATCGTCATGTGGAACAGCATCAACCACAACAAAAGTCTTAATCACCGCAAGAAACGGGACACAGTTTTCACTGCCCAGACCCGAATTCTCAAAGGAACCGTCTTCGCACTGTTAGCAGGTTTTTCCATAAGCATCGAAAAATATGTACCACTCGAAGTCGCATCTGATTCCACGTATTTGTCACCGTCTCCCAAACCCTTGAATAAAGAACTTTCCACTTGATCTGAAAGATGAATTCTATCAAGAGAAGAATCAGAGCCACAGTATTAGCCAGAGCAGACAACTCGAAGATCAAGTGAAGATCCGATGACACAAATCCAAGTGGCCTCCATTCATTCACATCTTCACTTGAATCAGACAAAGTCAAGTTTTTGACTGATTTCCCCCCATTTCGAATCGCTTCCCACCTGTCCCAATAATTATAAATTCCAGAGGTCATCAATATCTTGATTCTCTGGGGAACCAACTGGCCAATGGGTTTAGAATACATCAACTCCAAGGACGATGTGGAAATGGGAGTGTAGACGAAGGATTGAATAGTTTTAAAATAATCCTCCTTGACATTCCCATTATGAGCAAATCTCAATTTTGAATTTTTACTCATCGCCATCTTAAATGTGGTCCAAGTTGCGTGGAAATGCTTCGCCTCCACAATTATCAGAGTTTTGGTTCTATCAAATAAATTTTCAATGATGTTTTGCTGACGATCTTCCAACTGTTCCACACAAATCGACTTGACCTTACTGAGTATCGGAAACCAATCAACAAATTTCTGACAGTCTGCGCTTCCTGCGTAGATAGACTTTTGGAAAGGTACTTCACATCGATCATCCCATTCAATAAATGTGAAGTCGCCATACAGACATTTCATCCACAGACCACGTAGCAACTCATAAAATTTGTTGAATAACTCTGAGCCGAGATTCCTTCTGAACTTCCATAAATTTGATAATTGAATTAAGCTCATCTCTTCAAATCGTGTAAAGTTCTCAGGAAGTGTCGACTCAAATACGGGACAAGTTGGCTGAATGGAATAGACAACAAAGTCACTTGTAGTCCAATTGAACTGATCGATGTTGGTCCAGTTTGTCTGAAATGGGAATGGGGACATAAAGTTGGCCTGCATGATGGATTTATACCAATTTGTAAGAAGCAGTCCCACCAGGATCCACATCCCCAAAACAAATCCACAAACTTTCATCCAACGTTTTTCTTTGTGAATCTCTCTAAGCCTTGCAACAGAGATCCTAAAAAATTGTTCGCCATATGGCTGCTCTATCAAAATCCTCCAGATCGAATTGACACCAGACAATGACATTTCTCCAACAATTCTCAACCTCCATCTTAATTTCCCCCCATTCCTTTGACTGTACAAGATGGAGAAAATGGCTACAAAAAATGAAGTAGCTCCAATTTGTGTTATGAGGGTGATCCAAACTGGAATTTGAAATGGCTGCAAATAAACAGCAAATGACTCCCCAAGTGCCTGAACGTTGTCTGCTGTGATGAACTTAAAATTTTCAACTGATCCAACTGTATAGATCTCCATCTCAGCTGTAACAGGCATATATTGAAAAAGGTATTCTCCATTGGGCAGCCAAAATTGCAATTCGTATCTCAACAAACGATGGTTAGTGATATAGTTAAAAACTGTCGTGCAATTAAGAGCAGAATAAATAAAAGAGAGACTTGCAGATGTCAATGAAATTGGATGTCGTCTACTTGCGGGTGATTTAGATCCCAAAACAAAACCCTTCTGTAATCGAATTGCAATATCATCATAGTCTCGTCGATCCTTTTTATTTATTAAAGGTCGATTAGGTTGCCAATCCATGATGCGACCATTTTCTGTGATATTTCTGTGACATTCCAGAATTTCCCTTAAGCATCCCTCATCCAGTGTACCCTCATTGACAACAGGTGTTGTTGTCATGTGTTCTCCGGGACACTCAAACGTTTTGTTAATGAAAGAAATGCGTTTGTGAAACCAGTTGAAATAACACACAACCTTTGTATTGCCGTTCCCTTTTGAAACTCTGGTTTCAAACAAATCCATCAGAATCTTCGGAACAGTTGGGTTATCGTGAAATCCTGCTAGAGGATCTCGATAATTTTCGACCAGTGCCAGAGAAAATGCATACAATTTTACTATACCCTTCAAACGGAACATATTAATCATGGTGTAAACCATTGGTTTTTCATGGAGATGATATTCTCGTTTCCTTCTCCATTCCGTAGTAGGGGATTGGTATATGAGGATGTGGCATTTCATGTTTCTCATGTATGAAAAAGCGTTTCGAAATTGACTCACTCGTGAATCTAGAGAATATGTCACATTGATTAGATTCTCATGCAAAGTGGTGTAGAGGACGAGGGAGTGGATGGTTTTGAATGGACGACCATCTTCAACATCCCCAATATCCAATTGTGGCTCATGGAGCACAAAGAGGAAACAGAGACTGTCGTCACCCAGAACTTTATTCAATTGGATGATGGCTCGTTGGTCTGCCAATTTGATCCCATCATTTGAATCTCCATCTACTCCAATTGTGATTATTGAAAAGGCAAGAAAGACGATCACTCTGTCCACCATCGTGTCGACTGTAGCTTGAAGGTGGTTGTAATTCTTCTCATAAATTTTCGTGGGCAACTGAAAACAATAAGAAATTGAATAAGATTTTCTAATTGTGTCGTCTCGTCAAGTCAGTTGTTTTTTACGTGCAAACTTTTTTAATTTCCAGCTATTGCCAACTTGATTCCAAGTGGGTTGATGGAATAAAGTAGACATCAATTCAAATGTACTGGCCACGTGTGTGAGTGTGACAGTAACTTTATTTTAATCAGAAATATTTTTAGAGGTTTTTAAAATTCGTAAACTTGAAATTTGTTAGGTTGAAAATTCACCTCCTGAAATTGAGAGATGGACATGGATGAAATTGGAGGTTTGTAAATGCCGATTGAGGTGAATAAAGGAGTTCCAGTGTCCACTGTTTCTCTCTTTCTCTCTTTCCTTCAAGTAGTCGGATCGATGGAAAAAATGTCAACCACAAAGAAAAAAAATGGACAAGAGTATTTTCTCTGCACACAAATTCACTTGTGAACAATCGATTGGTTCTGACGTTTCAGTTTATTTGATTGTTCAGGCAAATGTTAATAATGGGTGGCCATCGCATGGATCATGATTTCAATCAACTGGAAAGCCACTTATGATGTAAACAATTGCTGGCACGAATTGTGTTCAACGAAAACAATAACAATTCTAGTTTAAACGAACTCTGTTTGTAGAGGATGAAGCTGAACAGGAAAATAACGAGAGGATACGCTCACGAAACGTTAGCATTGAATTCCCTAATTTCTCACTCCAGGTCAAAAGTTCCTTAAATGAGAACATCGAATTAACATTTAAATGCGTTGCTCTTAATTGTGAAAATAATTAAGTATTTTGAAATAATACAAAAAATTACATAAAATGTTATTCAAATATTTTTTACCAAACGAGTAGCCTCTAATAGACTAAAACCTCAAGTTGATTTTGATTTATCACATTTATTCAACTCATCAACAGATTCATGATTAAAAAATTGAGATCAATTTTATTCCTCCGTTTCAATCAAATGGCCAATTTCTCTTTTTATGCAAATTAAACTTGAATTAGTCACAAAATTTTGTAGCCTCGATTTTACCTTTAAAATTAAAAATGGGAATTTTTAAATGTGAACAGAATTTGACTTTTCCTACTTTCCTACTAGATCCTCTTAATCTAAAATTTTTTTTTAGAAACCATTAACCTAAAAATTTGTTTTCTTCAGCGGAAAAAATTGCATTTTATCTATTGCTTGTCTATACACTATACCCGCAATGCTAAATTTTCCAGCCTTCGCCAAAAATTATTTCTTCGCCAACTTAGATTTGAGCGGGAAAACAGAAAATGCAGCCACGACTTTATGCATGCTATATGGTGCCTAGATAGCATTTGAGGCAAAAGTTACTCAGGGTCAGTTTTACCGCAGTGGTGAATTTGTGACCAAACACTAGTTAACATAAATTAGTTACATCACTTTTGCTTTTGAACTTCGCCCTCTTTAAGTCTCTTAGATTTGAAATTGAATATATGAAACTTTGATCATAAACAAAATTCAATTTTAATTTTAATTTCCCATCATAATGAGGACGGTGACTGTATTATCGACGAGGGATTGCAAATAATTCAAAGAGAGCCCCTCTGCTTTATTAGAACAAAATCCAAAAATCATCAGAATTGGTCTACGAGATTGCATTAGACGAAGACACATTTTTCTGTTCATAAACTCTTGATTGTCAACTTGAATTGACTTTATACGAAGAATATTTTTATTTTGAAATGAAACACTTGGATCAACCATTTTATTCTCCAGTTGCACCAAGATGGTTTGTGTTGATTTGAAGATAATTTCACAAGCTCTTAATGAAATGTATACTAAACATGTTACAACTGTTGACGCACTCCCCAGCAATAATTTCCAAATAATGACACTCTGTCCATCATTGATTTTCCAAGTTTTTTGAAGAACAGCCAAGTTCAAAAACACAATCACGACTCTGAATAAGCTGGGTATAGACGTCGTTATCAAAGGATCAAAATATTCCATCAACAGTTGGACGAGTAGTTGAAACTTTGTGTAGAATCTTTCCAGTTCCATAAGACGACCCAGTTCATCTTCCAATTTGGATTTCGATCTTCTTCAACAAAATAAAAAAATTTGAAAAATCGATTCGTTCCTTATTTTTTCTGATTCAAAATAAATTTATTAACTTTGTTAATTTTTGGTTCTCTTTGTCTTGGAAATAAGTTGAATCAATGAGGACCAAATTAAAAAATAATTTGAAAATTCCAAAATTCCAAATTACATCATGACCGTTGAAATAGCTAAAAGTCTAAATATGGAAAACACTTTTAAGATGAGATGAGAGAGCATTCGGAAGTTTAGAAAGTTGAAAATAATCACATCTACAGTTATTAAAATCCAATTGATCAAAGAAGGACACAGCAACGGACCACAAATCCAAATGGGTAAATTCAAAATTGAATGAATGTGATTGATTCTGAACCAAGTTATGGTGATCAAAAATGCAATTAGAACAAGTGGAGTGGACCAAAAGATGAGAAGCACCAACTTGTTCAATATTGGAACATGTTGTATCGTCAATGTGATGGTAGGAGACACAAAAGTTTCTAAAAAATTGAAATATTCAAATCGAATAATTAATCTCATTTAATTAATTTCAAATTCAAAATAAAGATAAATAAATTTCTCTAGTATAAAATAAAACTCACTTGCAAATTCTGCATCGATTGATGATATTTCATTGAAAATATTTGAGAACATTTTGAGTTGTTTGGTTGAAGTATTAACGATGTCAAGAAAATCAAATATAATCAGTGGGATGAAGATGATGATGAGACTATCCTCAAATTTTATTCCTTCGTCAAGGATCCTCGACCAAAATGAAGTACTTAGAAGCAATTTGACGAATATGAACCACCGAAGTATGCACACAGCACAAACAATCACCCAACCCAACTGACCTTTGAAATTGACCTCTTGAATTCCATGAATAGGTTGACCACTTCTACTCTCCCTACTTTTGTACATCCAGGGAATCACTTTCAGTTTATCCAACAAAATTAATTCACATTTTATTAAAATGAACATCAACTTTTTAGGATTCTTCATCGATTTAATTGTCATAATGATGGATTCAATTAATTTTTGCCACTTTGAAATGAGATTGTGGACTTTGTTCAATGAAATTCTCATTATTCTGGACAAGATCTCCATTTTATTTGGAGTAATTTTAATTGTTAATGTTTGTCTTGCACCTTTTCAAGATGAAACTGCCGGAGCTTCTTTGTCAAAGTGAAATAAATATCGATTTTGTGATGGAACTTTTTTTAGACCACACCCAACTTCTTCCTAAATTAACTAAATTCCGTTTTGGGTCGAGACGCGAACCAGTAGAAATGTCATAATTCCACTGAATTGCCAAGAATCCTCAAAGCACACAAAATTTTAATTTACTTAAATAAACTCTGAACTCAGTATTTCCTCCGGCTGAAGCTAAACTCTACCTTTGCAAGTTTAGAAAAATAACCGCTGAATTCCTCATTCCTTCTAACCAGAGCATGTCTGCTTACTTGAAATAACTTTGGTATATGCTGGGGAGGTCTGGAAATTTTTCTTGATTTTGGGTCGAACATCGTTGAAATTTTCAATACATTAAAGTGAGCTCCAGTTCAAACTTTAAAAGTTATTGGGAAAATTGTAGTTAACACAAAAAATGTTAAAACGATGACTACGTGAGTACATATTATTGATTATTAACCAAGTTGTAAACTTTTCTTTCTGTATTCGGGGGTTACCTCCGAATTTGAGGTAATCAAAAATGGGGGATTTCAACTTGATGGAACTACTTGACATTCGATTGAAGCCTTTCCCTTATATAAGAGAGTATATAAGAGATAGAGAGGAAAAGGGATACCAATTTCCAATTGAAGGTACAAAAATTCCGCCCGCTGAGGTTTGTTATGAAGTGGAAATTGTTAATTTCCATACAAATTTCACTGTCGGAAGCGGACTGGAGGGAAATTCAAAGTTCCCCTTCCTAACACTCACACAGGGAGAGACAAGACCTAGAGACTTTCTTCTCCGTTTATCTGGAACATGTTTACTTATTTTTAAGAAATTCGCGATGGCTTAATAAGATTAGCATTAGATAATTGAGAAAATTAATCGCGAAATATTAGAGATGTGCATAGACGATAATTTTGGTAATCACGAGTCGCTGCAGAAACCGGGGTGCTGTAACTTGACCCCAGTGAATTTATTTTTTCTGAATTTGGGGGATCATGACCAACTCAGTATCCACTTGAGCCTTTTCACAGTCAGCAGAATATTGGAAATTCACAAGGGCGAACCCCAAAGGTCTACTTTAACCCCTTATTTTATTTATGATTATTTTTCTGTATTTACAGACCGGGCATGTCGACATATAAAATGGACAGTTTTCGGCAAAGCATTTGATATCATCTAAAGTTCAACAACTTTAGATCCAGTTAAAATTAATTCAACGGATATTTTGAGTATAACCCTCTCCAAGTACCTCATTTGAAATGCACACTCTCATTCCACATTGAAGTCTGATGAAACAAGTAGACTAATTCAAGGGAATTAGGAAATTCAAGTTTAACAGAATGCAGTTATCTTTATAGAACTACCAGGCCAATCGTTTCTTTATAACTCGGGCCTCAAATAAAACCCGGGACATAATAATACATATTTTGATTTCCTTCCAAGAGAATTTTGTACAGGGTAGTAGTTATATAAAATATGATCATATTTAATGATTAAATAAATCAACATCACCCTTGAACCTATTTTCCCTGTATTCTCAATAACTTGAAAAATTTGACAAAACAAATCACTTGGATTGTGATGACCACTGTTTTTGTTCATTGTGAATTTCTTTATATCCATTCGTGTTAGAATTCTAGTAAGTAGAATTGAGCGCAATTGATATTTTGAATAAATATTTAATTTCAATTAAGCATGTCAATCAAGTCACAAGTCATCACGTTGGTCAAGCCCACTAATTCCAGCCTAGTCGTATAATACCAATAAATAATTATGGGTATTATATTCAAGTTGATGACTATAGTTCGTAGGTTCTGTGTATGTCGCACTGCGGTCATTCGATGAATGCGACTTAGTTCCTAGATTGATCCATTTGGTTTATGTAAAAGCACAATTAAGAACCATATCCAGGTTTTTGTTGCTTTTGTTTTTAAATTCTGGTACTAAAAAAATTTGTACTTCATTTTACATTCAGTTTCAAATTGTTTTCTCACTAAGAAAACTTGTGCACTATCCAAATTGGTAAGTTAAATAAAAAGTGTGTTGGTATTACAGTGGGGGAGGGGGAATTACTGAGTGCTCAAAGTAACCATCTTCACAGATTGAAGAAATAAGAACTAGAGTTTAATTGAGTTTTGATCAAAATAGTCCCAAAAGTTTTTTTTTTGAAAATATTGAAATGTTGAGCTACAAGACTGTTCAAGTATTGGGATATTTTATTAATCTCGGCTACTCTTTTGGATATTGGCCGTACTGGTTTTCCAAAAAAGGTGGAAAATTCAAATTTAACAAGACAATAAATAGATGGCGCTTACAACAAGCTTTTATTTTCCAATCGATTCTAACTGCACTTTTTCGAATGGGTCGAACTATCCAAGTGTTTAATAACGACACCATCCCAATTCATAGTAAGATACAAGTTGTATCTGTTGCTTCTTTTGGAGTTGTCAATTTCCTCATTTATTTTATGATGGTTCAGAATTATGGGAGGGACCACCATATCATCAATTCTATCCTCAGTACTTCATACCGATTGACTCGTAAGCTGATTCTTACCACTTTGAAAATTTATTTAAAATTTTTTTTTTGGTGAAAATCAAATTAAGAAAAAAATGTTGGCTAAATATGCAATATGTGGAATATAGAACAACTTGGACTAGCCAGAGATGATCCAGAAGGAAGATGTTCAACCAACCTAAATAATTTAATACTTTTTGGTATTTTCCTCATCATCGTTAATACAAGTCGAATTTTCCTAACTCCTCAAGCCCCAGATTTGATTTCATCTTTGGCAACAAATCCTCAAAATAGTCCCATGTGGTTTTTACTCCTATGTGCATTTTACCAATTACACTACAATGGATTCTACATTTTTACTCTGATTGTACATTTGATAATTCTTTATTGTTATATTCAGTCGACCCTTCCGATATTGAGGGAGTGCAGGTACATTTCATACATACCCTTTTTAGTTTAATCATCATTTTCAAAAATATTTCAATAATTTCTTTTTCCTTCAGTTTGAAAAGGATTCCTTTACTTGAAGAAGGTTCTGCTCCTTGGACAATCTCCACCAACTCCCTCTGGACTTCATATGATGAATTACAAGTCCTACAGAATCATTTTCATGCCTCCTATAAATTTTTTCCTCTCGTCATCCAATTGGTACTGATGGCAGCTTCGATTGGTGGTCTAGCCTTTGGAATTGTTACATCGGATATCAGACATGTTATTCAAGGAATTATTTTTACAATCCTTCTCATCACCACTTTTAGCCAATTGGCCCGACTCCATTGGTATTCCGAAGAAATGTTACAATCCTGGAAAATCTTGGACTGCTCTTCCTCATTTCGAATGTTCCATTTTGCTACGTATCCATTGAAAATTTATGCAGGGAATTTTTTTTTTGTGGATAGACAATTGATTTTGACAATGCTATTTGTTATTCAAGACAATACGATAACCTACATTTTAAGTTGCCAATAAGAGCAGTCATCTAGTTTTAGCTACGGATTATGGCTACATTTTCTCTATCAAAAGCAAAATATTCGATCACTCGAAAAGAGGCCCCTTTAACAGTTTCTAAGGGACCCCCCAGCCTTGGGACCCCAGGAAGATACCTGTAAAGTATCAGGTCATTACTCCCCCTGTTATACTCCTCCATCTCCTTTCTCTTATCGTGGAAAAGTTTTATTAGCAGGTTGAATTGAAAAATTAAATTGTAGTTCTTGGGTGTTAAATTTTATTATTAATTTTATTAATCTTATTTTTCAAAAAATTATGTCTTAAAATCTATCGTCTAGATGACAAATTTTATTACCGAGAAAATCAATTTTAAGAAAAATCAATTCTATTGCCAAAATGATGAATTCAATTTTCATAAAAATTATTTCCAAAACAAATAAATTCTATTTCCAAAATCAATTCTTTGTAAATACTCATCAACCAAATATTTTTAAACTTCCTCAACTTATAATAATAATTTATAACGTAATTGAATAGTTCTTTCGGATTTTGGCTGGCATTCAAAAATTGTGTTTTCTGTATTTTGGATTTTGTACTGTGTTCGTTTTTTAAATCAGTTACTGTTAAACTTTAAACTAAGGAATTTCTCTGCAGGAAAATAGGCCAATTTCCTGCACAGACTGAAGAGAATCCTGCAGAGAAACTCCTGCAGGAACCTGTTCAACGACTCCTGTACGGGAAGGCTCAAAATTAACTAGAGGGGACATTTTAATGTTTTGATAATTATTTTTTATCAAGTTGATTGACCATCAACATTAAAATAGAATGTAAATGTGAGTATGAATTAATTCAGCATTTGAATTTAATCTTCATATTGAGTTAAATATATTTAACTTTAATCCTTAAGGATTGAGGAAGTTGATCAAGTGAAATTAGTTCTATGACATTTAATTATCAATTTTATTTTATTTACGATTTAATTTCAAGGAAATGACAAAGTTGAAATTTTTAATTTCTTCATGTAAATCAAGTAAACTCAAGTAAAAAAAATCAACGTATTTAAATCTGTTACAGGACGTTCAGCTTGCCAGTTTCACGATTGGGAATGAAATGTGGCCAATTTTCGACCATGGGGAAGGCCTCTACTCTGTGTACTCGTTTGAATGCTCTGAGTGTGAGTACATTATTTTTTATTTAATTTACAATCAAATTTATATCCAACAAGTTTCAAAGGGCATGATACCTTTGACAAAATTTGTATGGGAAATTGTAATCAAAGTTGTAAAGACAATTAAACAATTCAATACTCCAGTCAAGTAATCACCACCAAAAGAACAAAGACAAATTTTGAAGGGTTAGTTTATGTTTACTCCAATTCAAAATAATGCCAGTCATTCCTCAACTTTCTTCGTTTTAAAATGCCCGCTAGAATCCGTGTACTTTTCACTAAATGAACATTCTGCAGATTTTTTCTGAAGTTAGATGGAGTCATCCACTTTGACCCTGTGAAAATTGCATCAGAATGATGATGTACGTGACAATTTGACTGAATATCTGCAAAATAAAAAATGAATAAAAAATCCAGTTGGAGAATTGACAAAACAATGAAATGATTACCCCCAAGAGGAGTCGTTTGTTCATGGTCACATAATTCCCAAATGAAATGACAGATGGCTCCATTTTAACCATATTGTGCATAAACTTGATCTACAATTTAAATTAATTCCTTAATATTTGATTGAAAATTAACCTCAAATTAGTAGATACTCGTTTGGAATAAAAAGTTAATCCATTCAACGGTCAAAGATAGTTGGAAACGGATAATTTTTGAATTTACCTCCAACATCGTTCCATAATCCAATTCTGGGGGTGCTTCAATAGATTCCAATTGGTTGTAAATCTCCTTCTCCTTCAAAACCCCATAAATAAATTCCAATCACATTTATCAAATCCAAAATCCAATTTTAAAAAAAAAATATTGAAAATGTCTGAAAATTATTTTGGTACAAAAATGTACATTTGTTGTGATCTTTTCTGCTGCCAAAATTTTAAAATAAATCCTTCCGAATTGAAGGATCGTTGACACTACACCCTGCGTTGTCGTGTCAAATAGTTCTTTATCCCAATTGCCATGTTGAAGTAACAGGATCGTCATAAAGCTGAATGTAGTAGCTTGGCCGATAGTCAAGACAATCCATGTAAGTTGATGTTCTTTCTGTGAATTCCCGGTCAACTTGACCTGCTGCCTCACCTTAAAAGTAAGTCTTTTCCACTGTTGAACTTGCACAACAGTCAACTTGGACTTTTGATCACTCAAAACGTGGGCCATGCCATTGTGGATCTGCTGAAAAGCATTCGCACAAATCTCATAAGACAACATGACCTTAGCGTCTTCTAAGATTGAGGCACCAAAAGATTCCATGACCAGGGGCAAGCTGATAGCAACAATTGACAATGCAGGCACCAAGGGAACGTCCACCAGAACGACTTTCATCATTCCCACTAGGCCGAAAAGTGGGAATAAAATTGAAATTAGTAAGAAAATATTTCGCTGTCGCTTCAAAGATGACAAATTGTAAGGGCGGATGTGTGGCGGGAAGATTGAAACAAATTTTTTTTGGTAGGAATGCCAATCGTTGAGGATTTTGACAAAAGAGGTCGTCTCGATCAAAGCAAAAATGTTGTCACAGAGAAAGCCTAAGGGCATTAGAACTGCAAGGGTAGAATGGGACACCTTAAGAATCTTAGCCGTTCCTGCCATGTTAGTCATGTTAGCGGAATCTGTGGTGATTTTGTTGACGATGTTCGATAAAGTTGACCTCCTACAATAAAGTTAAGGTTGATAAGGTTGAAATTTTGTCAGATACCATCAAATTACAAATTATGGAACAGGGTTTTGTAGTTGTGTGAAAACTACATTTAATTCAAGCCTTACCAGTGATCGTTGAGAATAGTTTCGAAATCAAAAATATTGCCCAATTTCACATAAATTCCTATGACGAACATCACCAACGACCAAATGAAAAACCATGACCTAGGAACGACCGTGTACTTGAATACTTTCTTTGGGCTTGAATTCTTGACAATTTCTACATTTTCTTGATTGTTCACAAAATTTGTTTTTTTGCCCAATTGATTCGACAATTCAGTGGAGATTTGACTAGGAGACTTTTTTGTTTGATTGATCCGTGAGATTAGAGAGAAACCAAGAAGTTTCTGCACTAAAATGATCGGCCAAAACATTTCCTCAACGATCAGATTTTCTTCTTCATTTTCTACTATTTGTTCTGGATTTAAAATTGATTTTAGAATCGATTGGACATTTTTGAAAAGTGGACCAACGAATGGGATGGTTCTTAGTGAGGTTGGCAGAGGCCCTTGATTTGAGTCCCAAGATGATGGCATTTGATTTCTGTACATTTAGACTATGAGCTATTTAGAAATGTATCTTACGCGAGATTTTCAAATTTTCAAAATTTTATATTCAGCTGAATTGATCTGATATTGTACGCTAGTCTGGACAATAAGTTAACATTTATTTGATAGTATTAAATAGTTTGCAGACCTCAACATAAAATGAATAGAGAAAAAACAATTTAAAAATATTTTTGATTTACAGATCAAAAAAAGGACAAGTGGGACTAAAAAATCTTAGGTATAAAATCACTTGATGCTTTATCAAGTTCAAATTAAATTTTTTGTATAATGTTTTGGTTGACTTGGAGTTTTGAGTTGAGTTTGCTCAAGGTTTTCCGATATCAGGTTCCACATGACTGATGCGATGGATGTATTTTTGTTGATATTGGGAGGGTTTGTTTGAAATTAAGTCAATTTATTTGCATCGATGGATTCAAATGTAATAGATTAATTCTAATCAATAAAAAATTACCTAAAGTCAATTTCCCACCCGTTTCTATGAAAAAGAATTACAAGTTTTACAACGTGATTTTCTAGCACTTTTTGACTTTTGCAAGACCTTTGCTTGGCAAATCATCATTGCCAGGATGACTAATGCTGGCGACTGATACTTTTCCATGTCGATGAGGAAACAAAAAATTTCAAAAAACCTGTTTTTTTACTATCAAAACTTCCAACCTATAATTCTAATGAAAAATAAAGTTTTAAAATCTTGCAATTAATTGAGAGTTCAGTTTTATAACGGACACCATCAATGAACAGCTTATGAGACACTAGGTGACGTGGCCGGTAAAAAATGTCTTGATAGATTTTCTTTACTCCCCCCCCCTACTGCGCATTTCAGTATGCCATTGGGGCTTTGTTCATTGAGCGTTCTTCAAGCATTTTTCGCTCGCTCATCGTTCGTTCATTGAAAATTTTCGCTCGTTCGCGCTCGTTCATTGCAAAAAGAATTTCCCTGCGTTCGTTCTAGTTCGTTCAAGTCAATGAACGACAAACGAACGAACAGTGAACGAGCGTGTAAAATGAACGAACAATTGCATCCTTGGCGCACAACTGGAAAGTTGAACAGGATTCTGTTGGGAATTATTCCCCTTTTATTGTGCAGGAAATTGGCCTATTTTCCTGCAGAGGAATTCCTGCAGGTTTCTGCAGGATTTCAGCAGTATCCTACAGTGATGACGAAAATGTTCAATACACCCCCGAAAATGAGCTCAGAAGGGCCAACTACATACATTTCGAGTACTAAAAAGTAGTACTTTCTGTGGGTTCAACTTTTCCAGTAGTTAAGAGGTTAAAAGTGAAGCTAGGGGTCTATTTTGTCACTTCCATACGATAAATTTTCCGGTTATACCCATTGGAGTTCCTGCTGAAATGTCACATGCACCTACTGTATTTGTATATGCCAATGACTGTCCAGGTTTCTGTTAAAACGTACAGGGAAGGAAAAAATGCTCAATTACTTTCAAAAATAGGCTCAGAATTCTGGACCTTACAGGTCGATTACCCACATTTCATGTACTAAAAGTATGATACAAAAAATTTTTCCAATGATACCCTTTGGAGTTTATAGAACGAAGGGATTAATTACTAATTAGCAATAGTAGCATTTCTTAAACAAGGTGCTCATTCAGTTCAGCTGCTGAATACAATTCAGTTGTTTATTAAAAGTTGAATTCATTTAATATCCGTCTGTCTAAACTCAATCACCAATATTATTGAGATTGTGGCAAGTTTTGTGTACCACCTTAATGTTCAATGTATCCCAACTCCGATAGCACATACTCTTTGACATCATCATTTTGAATGGGTGAGATGGGGATGTGGACCGGGATATCTCCCATCGGGATGGGTCCCACTGGTCTGACTATCACGTCCCAGTCCGGTTTGGAGCACAAATTCAAAATTTCGAACCAGATTCGAACCAAGTTGCCTACTTTTTAAAAACCACAATATCAGCTCACAAACAAATCCAAAAAAACTACAAAAGAAACCAAAAACAAATACGCAGACACTGGAAATAATCAAAGAGTTTTGAAAACTCCCTCTTGCCGCTTTTCTTATCTCTTCGTTGACCGTTTCATGAAAATTTCGCTGTACTTCCCTCGACCACATGAACTTCCCATACTGAGCAAAACTTTTCTTAAACCTGAGTTCCAATTGCCACAAAAATTGGTGGATCCCAGCATCCCATATCCTTTTGTAGGCTGACAAAATAATATCAATGCTGGGGGCTGTGATAGGCCAGGATTTCGGCGGAAGTTGTAGAGACTCTTTAAGAACTGCGTAATTCATCCGATTTTTAATGCTTAGAACAATCTTGCCTAGTTCAACTTCTATCCGATCAATTAATATGGCTCTTCTGGGATGGCTCTTATACAGGGGAGTATCTCCTTTTTGTTTCACTTTAGCCCAGTTATTGACTATAGTTGCAAATAGTTTATCACTTGAGTTGTGTTTCGCATTCAAATGTTCGAATAACTTAAAAACTGGACTTTGAGTATTCCTAGATCTGTAATCTATAAATCTGAACTTTCTTTGAACAAGATTTTGGACCGACATGTCCTCTTGACGAAAACTTGGAACAAGTTCGTTGCACTTGAGTTCACTCAGGTAAAATTGACTCAATACAACGCAAAATAGTATCCACATGTTGTAGAACCACCACCTTCTTCTTCCACCAATGAGTAATTTCGTCTGCTGTGTGAGGGCGCTCAGTACGGTCACTACCAGAAACATCCAGCCAAAAGTTCCTCTAAAGTTCAACTGATGGCAGAAGAGGACTATGAAAGTTGTCAGCAGGAGGAAAATCCAGGTGTTGAAGGTGAGGGGAGACCAAAGTGATTCGAAATAACTTTTCAAATCGGATGCAGAGTTCTCTGCCGGATACATGATTGCAAAGACATTGTCAGTTGTGACCTCAATCGTGTCAAACCGTCCAAGAAATTTTGAGTTTGTGCATTCGCCACACATGACTATGCAGGCAGAGCAAATTTTCCAAACGTACCCAGTCAAAGATTTTGGGTTGCTCAGAGTCAGATTGAGATGACCCCACGTATCATGCACAAGTTTTAAAAGACCTACCCCTTGAATTCGACTTTGGCCCATATTTTTCAAAGATCAAAGCCATGGTTGTGACTTTACCAGTGATTTTGAAAAAATTCTAGTAAAATAGTAGAAATCACCCAGTGCGAAATTTCTACATTTTTGGATACTCAGAAAATTTAAAATTGATTTGGAAATTCCCACCGGTTTGATGGGCAAGTAGTGAAGAGTACTCAAGGTATTGGTCCAAATGTAGATAATGATTGATATCTGGTGAATGTTGCCTGTATCAAAATCAAGGATAATTTCAAAAACTTTTGCTGGAGCGAGACAATGACGGAGATCCACTTTGAGGCCACGCATCGAGAGGAAAACAAGAATGAAATCAGAAATCCCATCAAATTTCTTTTGGGAAACAAAATTGAGAACGATGTTACTTGGGAGGTTGGATTTTGAACTCGAGTCAAGTAACAAGTAAATAGTAGAACAGTCAAAATGTTTTGAATTATTTTGGCGGTCAAATGGGACTAAAGTCGAATTTAAACTAATTTTTAGTGGTGTTTGAATTATGTGGAATTTTTCAATAAAGTTTGTGGAGATGTTGAATGTGTGAAGTTCTATACGAGAATTTTTGAATGCATTGACAATACCATTAAAATTCCACTGTTGTTCAGAAGTGGCTGATACCAAACTCCATAACAGAGTTAACAGCATGAGAGAGTTTAAATTTTGATGGATAGTCATGTTGAAGGGTTATATTACTTCTAAAACTACAAATACGACTTTAGGGTGGTTCTAACCACTTATAATAAGGAACCTAAAAAATTGAAGTATAGTAATTAAGTATAAACCAACTGCTCCGAATATCGCTGAAAGATTGACAAATTGATGATTTTTATTCATTCACAAAACTTTTATCTGTAAGTTGGTGCAATTTTTTGACAAAATTTTGTCTCGGTGTCACCAAGTTGGAAGTTACCATATACGGTGATATTCGAAGGTGGGTAGTAACTAGTTACTTGTTCTTGGGAATGAATGAGGGTCGAAACGAGACTGTGGCGTTCGTGACATCGTGACGCAAACCTTGTGTCCCTGACACACTCATCACCCAGTTCTCCTTTAAATTCCAAAAAAAGGATTTAGTGTCGAGGATGTCTGCACAAAATACTTTGTAGCCACGAATATTCTTTCGGATTGATCTTTATCAGTTCCAAGAATAATTTTCCATCAAATTCACTCGCCCACACGAAGGTAGAAAAGTTTTCTGCAAACAACAAAGTAGCATTTCAAATTCAAGAGAAATATTTGTGGCACAGCACAAATTTCTCTGGAAAGCATGTTATTGTAATTACAATTGTCTTTTAGTAATGACGAAAGTGAATGCTTTAAAGTTTTCTTCAATCCACTTTAAAAGAAAAGATATTTTATAAAACATGAAGAAATCTTTTATAATTTTTGAAAGTTTGCTCATGAAAGCAGAATATTGACGGTCTGAAGAGTTAAGACACATTCAAAGTTGCTGGAGGTTCCTATGTATAACCATGGCATAACATATAATTAACCTTCCGAAATAGTCGCTTTGTACCACATACTTTTTGCAAAAAACAATCGAACATGTAAATTGACTCAGAAAACATGGAAATTAATTTTAACAAAGCTCTATCAAACTAATCTGGAAAAAAATAATTCTACTCGTACAGGATCTATAATTTATAATAATTTGGATTATTTGGCGATTGTCGCGACATTCATCAAGTAAAGCCGACATGTCGGGTTTGAACTGTTGTTTTGCGGGATTTTTTGAATTTCTCGCGTTAAAATATAACTGCTGGCCCAGCTCAGTATTTCAAACATAAAGCATGAAAATGTTTACATTGTTACAGGTGAATAAAATTTCAATTATGAAATATGATTGTATTCTATGATGGTACTGCTTTGTCATATCTTAAAATAAATGTACTGCTACATTTTCTGATGACATTGTGGCCCAGGCTATGGGTGGAATTCATCAAAATTAAGAAAATTAAAGAATTTTTCTTGTCCCAGTTTATTTTGTGGCCATCTCGTTCCACGTCTTGTGAGTCAATCGATATATCGATTGAGTGCTTATAAGCACTCAATTAGACCAAATTCAAACTCAACTGATAGAAAAGAACTTTTGTTGAGTTTGGTCCTTTGAATATTCTTTTCCAATAATTAAATCACAAGCACAATATTTATTAAAATTAATTACCTCTTCATATCTTGACTGTCCTGACGAACATTAAAATTTTGTTGTCCACATAGAACCAAAGTACTTATGAAAATGTTTATGAATTTACTGGAGTAAACATAAAATTGCTCGTCCTCTGATGGGGGTACTTTGAGCTCTTCTTAGAAATAGCAAACATTTTGCTAGTTGAAGCAATTACTTTTAATTTCCAAAGTACCTGCAGTCACTTTGGGGGTAGAAATTAAATTCTAACGGAAATCCTTAGGAAGAATTAAGGTCTAACGACTCTCATTCAACTTTAATTGAATTTTCGTCTCAAGCTTCAATTTAACTTTATCTTCTGTTGCCGGGTAACTACTGAAAGGTTCTCAAATATTTTGAGACCGCCTGAACTTGTTGACGAAAAAATAGTTTTTAGAAATTTGAAAATTTTGAGTGGGATACGTATGTACATGTCATATGTTAAATGGAAAATTATGCATCTTCAATCATTCTGAACTTTTGATCCGACAACTTTCGCAGGTGAATTTTGTGCTTGAAATTAGTTAAAAGAAAGGTCTTCAACATTTTGTTGGTGTGGGGGTGTCATATGCTTGCATTCGATTGAATCTTAATTGAAATATTTCTAAGGTGTTCAATTTCGAAACTCAATTTTTATGAATTTTTTTCCTAGAGAATTTTTTATTTTTCGATCTTAATATTTTACCACAGAATGAGGTATGGTAGTGGGTATCTATTAAAATTACAATTTTTTCAAAATCCAACTTTCGAAATTTAGGCTAAAGGCGCTTTTTTATTGAAAATGGCACAGTGTGCGGTCATAGGTCAAGTGACCCGACACGACTCGTGTCGGTGAACATTCAAGGCTAATGAACTATTGCTCGCCCAATCTGAAAATTCCAAAAAAATGTATGAATTTCCAGTAGTATTAAGTATTTTTACGCATTTGATGTTATAATTTTATCAGAGAATTATTTACTAAATGTCGGTGTTCGATTGTGGCACTGAGTATTTTTGGCTGTGAATTGAGTCGCATTGAATTGTGGGCTCCAAAATTGAAAATGTAGAAACATGTTCAGATCTTCTTCTAAGATATTGGATATTGCTAAAAGCTATGCAAGAAACTTGAATTTCAAATTTTTTGTGGCAAAGTGAGTAGTGAGTCAAAAGAACAAAATGATTATTCGTAAGGAAAATAATATCCTGAGAAATAATTCGGGATAGTCGTTAATTACAAGAAATACGTCACGTCACGTCCATCGTTAAAGCTCTCATATTGACTGAAACTGAAACTGAAAATATTTGGATGTTGGAATTAAGATTTCCATGTCATTATGGACACTGGGCAAAATTGACCTTGGATTGGATTTGATCTTTGTTATCTGGTGTAATGTTGTTGATCAATTATAATGAACACTATCTTCATCTTCACTGATACAACTAAAATGAAACATGTAGGCTGAATTATTGAAAGCATCACATTTTGGGTATTTTAAAATGAAATGTTTGATGATATTTCAATGATATTTTGAAATGTAGGAAAAACTACTCGTTCCATTGGGGCCAGATATAGTGACCTCGTCAAGAGTCTACATCAAATGTATTCACGACTGAACCTGTACAAACTTGAGAGCTTGAAATCATTTGGAAAAATTTGTTTTTTTTGTGATTTCTTCATAGTTATTCTGCACACCCTAAATAAGTTGACAAAATGTGTACGTGCTCATAAACATTAAAGAAAACAAAATGTTTCTAAAATGTGACCAAAAGACGACCCAGATTGAACGTGACGAAAATGATAAAGTTGGGTGTGGATATTCGATCCAATTTGTTGAAACGTCCAACCTTGATTGCGATTTCTGGAATTGATTTTATTCCCTTTTCTATTTCTCGAGCTTCTGGGTCAGGGAAAAGTCTTCTGGAGGCCATCCAAGCTTGAATTTTCAATATTTTTAAATTTTCAGGGATTTTGAAAGCAGTTCCATATATTATTGGAATGACCATAGTGGATTCAAAGATGAGCAATGTGGTAACCAAAGCAAGAAATGGATACAGATGATGATAGCGAATTACAATGAATGCACCAGCAGTAGATGCAAGAATACAAATGATTTTGGTGCACCAGACCACATGACAATTGCATTCATTGAAGAGGTGGACAAAAAGCTGAAGTTTCCGAATATTTCGATATCCTCCCAACAAAATCCCCACATCCAAGTCATCGTTTCTACAAATTCACAATTAAAGTGACACAATCTCTGATTACTGATTAATTCCACAATCCAAAATCATCTTCAATTGGATTGAATTGTCAACTCACTCTTTGAATGTGTCCTTCAACTGACGGAACGTTTGAAGACATTTTTGAAAAAACAGGAGTTGGTATTCGATGAAAAAGTGGGAAGCAGCTACGACTTTGAATAGGAAACATTTGATAATGAAAACTACAAAAAACATTATGGAGTTTTGGCAGTTGAAGGGCAATAGGAGATAAAGAAGTGTCGGATCAAAAATCAACATAAAAGAGAGTAAGTAAATTATGACGTAGACCACCCAGGGAAAACTTAATATGTGTAATTCTTGAGTTTCATAGTCGTTCAACTTGCGTGTGGATCGGGCATCTGGAAAATGAATTTTCAATAATTAAATCAACTCTATTCTATTTTCATTATTAACTGCGTCAATGGTAATAAATGCAGTGAAATTTTTTATAATGAAAAAATATCTACTCGGATTTTCTTGAATTTATTGACGCTGCAGCGAAAACTTGTAGTGATGCCCAACATTTTGAATTTTTTCAAGTGGGGTCTATAAATCTGTATGGCTATTTTTGGGCATATAAGTCAATTTTAAGAAAATCTGGGAGGAATTTTTCATTATCAAAATTTCCACGTTACCTTGATCATTTTGGAGAAATGTGACGAAGGTTGTTGCATGGAGGATAAAATATTGATATCTCCAAAACAATATGGTGACATTGATAGAAATATTGAAGGAGTAAAAAATAATGTGCAAGGGCTGACATTCGATGTTACGACTTGCACACTGACCCAACGTACAAACAATCAAAATGGAGTCGAGGATGAATGTAAATAAAATTGATGTGTAGATGGTGCGTCTCAATTTTGATTTTTGTTGAGTGACTTTCCCCAATTTTCTGTTGACTTGAAGTGGGAAGGAATTCAATTGGGATTCGATT
>JAQHQX010000010.1:0-34958 GCA_034694425.1 Arrhopalites sp. Gr-Col-00791
TGTAGTTTAGTCTAAATATACCACCCCTCAAGGTGAAACTCTGTAAAACCCGTCCACACTTACCCCCATCGACCCTAAGTTCATATGGTCAACTTACGCAACATGGTCACTTCATCGTCCGTAGAAGCGGTGACCAGCAACTTTTCAAAGTTGTCCATCAACTTAAATGCATAAACACATGACAGGTCAGACAAAAAAGGATGTCCATCTTGAATATGTTTTTGCACGTCAAAATAACGACGTAATTCGCCATCCAAATGAATATGAAGTCGTTTCAATCCTGAACATTAAAATATTTAAAAAATTTTGAAAAAAATGAGGTTGATTTCATTTTCATGAGAAAAACATTTCAAGTTGTTTAAATATCTTTTTACTTTGTAAATTGACAAGAGATGGAAATTGCCTCTCAATTGTTCCATCCTGATTCTTTTGGGGCTGTTCACTTGGATTTTCCCTGTACAGTCGGCACTGGTCTTTAGTGAATCCAGTAATCGCTTCATCTAAACAAGTTCCAACTGGATTTGTATCTCTACCTACATCTGCCATGTGCAAATGGTCACTCAAATCGATGGACAGTTTGAGTTGTTCAAGCCCTGGATAGAATGACCATATTCCTCTTAAGACCTGAATTAACTTGTCACATTTTGTTGGACCAACTTCCATAATCTTGACATTGGGAAAGGTAGGACTGACTGACTGTAGAATTTCATAACTTAAAAATTTTGGGAAATCCACATGAGTCACCATATCCCAAGGACCATATCCCAGGTTAGTGTTCCAAAATGAATCCCATAAACTTTGACTTGTTGTGCAAATAGAAATTCTGTGAGCATTTGGAAATATGTGTACAGGTACGAATTGAATAGGAAATTGAAATCGAGATTGAGATTGGGAATCTCCAACCACCCAAATAATAATTTTCCTCACATTTGGAAATACGAACCACCCAAATTGATTATTGTAAGCAGAAGAAAGAGCAAACGAATTGTAACGAATCTTTTCCAATGTTAGTCTATTGGCATTCAAAAGTTTGAAAATACAAGTCCCAGCTCTTCTTTCATCAATCTCGTTTTTAAAATCCAGGTCATCTCCCATATCCAAGGAGGTCAACATTTGTTGTGGGTCGTTGGCAAAACTTTCAAAGAGAGAGATGGTAGTTAAAGTCGGGTTAAATCTTAAATGCTTAATTGTACCAATTTTATGTGTCAATTGAAAAGCACTCAAAAAATTTATATGGAAGTCACGAAAAATTTTCAAATTTGGTGCTGCTTCAAGAAGTGGAACGAGACGAGAAGGATTTCCAATATTTTGGATATGATGAAGTTGAAGTGTTTCCAAAGATGGTAGTTTGAGGGGAGGATCCAAATCAAGTACAAGTTGCTGGTTTAGTTCAAGATTCCAGTAGGGATGACAAAGGAATGTGAGTGACTTGAGGTTGGGTGTGAATGTCAGAAGTTGAATCAAAGATTTGAAATCGGTTGACTCATCTCCCATTCCAAATACTGTGAAGATTATTTGGAAACCAAGTGAAAGATTTTCTATTTTGTTGCCATGACGTTTGAAAAAATTGAGGGATTCTGAAGTGAAGAGTCCATCAAAGAATTCAAATGATGAACAGGGAAATAATGTTGAATTTTCAAAAGTTGGAATAAATTCTCCTAAAGTTTTGGTCACATTTGAGTTATTTTTCTTGTGTCTAAAAATTTGACATTTTGATTTCTCATCGAATGCAAATGCCACAGTCAAAAGTTTTCGTGCTCGTAAGAGATAAGTTGAATGGGGTAACCAGTAGTTTTTTTTAACGAGGCGGGTGTTGAATAGGTCGGTTGTGCTCAAGAGGGACAATATTTGTCTTAGTAGCTGAAAATTACAATTTAATAGATTTTAGTAATTTTGATATTTAAAAAAATAAAATTTTATTCATAAAAAATAGATAATACTATAAAAAAACTTGTATCTGCCGTTTAAAATTGAAATTCTAGTTCTACTTAAATCCTAGTTAATTGAGTTAAACTGTCAAATCATCTAACTTCTGGTGGGAGAATGTCAATGGTCGTGGATGGTGCAATTGAATTTGAAGCAACTTGACTGTCGCTTGTGTCGTCCATCAAAGTTGGTTTGTCAACCTGTGAAATCAATTAGTTTGATTCGTTTAAATATTTCCAGAACAATTCTTTTTTTCAATTTGCACAAGGAATTATAATTAATAAATTATAAACATTGAAGATTCACCTTCAAATGTTTCTGTCGATATTCGTCCATTCTTGTAGTCACTTTGGATTTGGAATCCAAGTTTATTTGACTTTGACGAATGGTTTTAGATTGGGACACACGATAGACAATTAAATTATCTTCACCTTGTTTGGTGAACTTGAGTGATGCTCAGTCCACAGTCCTAATTGACGATTCAACAAAAAAGAATTGATTAAAATTTCAAAATTATTAAAAAACACGATTTGAGTCAAAAACTTTGACTGGATTAATCGATCAAGATTTTTTAAAGGTCATGAAAATGAATTTCCATTTTCATCATGAAATCAACTTTAAATTCAAATATGAAAAATCGTAATTACATATTTTTTCACTATTGTGAGATTTAAATGATCATTTAAAATAAATTGTTTGTCATCTTATTGAAAATTACCTTTGTAAAATGTTGGAGTTGACTTAGCCGAATCTATGAATCTGTCATTTGAATTCACAGACGTAATTATGACTTTTTAACGAATGTTCAAAAATTCCACAAGTTCAATCTTTTATTCACAACAAAAGTTCAACTCAAGTACAGTGATGCAATTGAACTATTTTATGAAATTCAGAGTAATTCTACATTAAAAATGAATTCAAAATTGAGAAAAGTTGTTCAAAGTTTCAAAGTTGGATGACTTTTTTTGAAACGAGTGGCGCCTACCAATCGGGGCTGCTTCGTAGTCTATTTTGTGAAATAGTGAACTCAAATAGCTGCTTTCATTCCTTCCTTGTTGAGTTAGGAATCCTGTCTCACAATAGGAACATTTCTCCTGTGAAAAATTTCAATATTTTGAAAAGGCGCTTTTTTTCGTGGTATTTTTAGTGGCCACAAAAAATAGAAAAGGGCCGCAAAAAATCAATTTGACCCTGTACCATTTTAACCCTGTTTTTTGCGGAACCGAAGCTCCCTATTGAAATCGTTTTCCCGTCCGTGCGCACTTTTCTTATTTCGCCCCGAACTTGGATCAAAATTCTGAGGGACTAGAAAACAGTCAAAAATCGGTTTTCGAAACTCGGACTTGTTTGTAAACCGAAAATAGACCTGATGGGTGCTGATAGCAGTTTGTTTTTTGTTGTTTTGTTGAGAATTCAATGGTTATTTTTCCATAATTGGGAACTTTTGGCTTGGCTTCAACACGTAGCAAATTTGATTGAATTAACAGAGAGGAATTTTGTGCATACTTTGAATTTCATTTGCGGTACTGTCGGAATGAACTGATTTCTCTGCAGCTTCGCGTCCCGTCCGCTGAATACAATTCAGCGGTTGAAAGGATCACGAAGTGACGGTTTTACAATTTTATTCAATTCAGTGAATGGTTTTAATGGGAGATTTTTTTGTTTTCATAAAAATTCGTTAATATCCCCACTCGCCGGTTGACTTCTCTTGCTGTTCGTTAAAATTTCCAGCAAATTGTCGAGAATCCAAATTGAAAACATAAATCGACTTGCAGTCTCCAATAAGGAAATATGATTATTAGGTAATTTTTTAAATGAGACTTGGGGAAATAATTACACAACTTCTTATACAAAGAGATTTTACTTTAATGCTGTTAAAATTTGGAATAATTTGCCAAATTCCCTTAGAGATATTAATTTGCCACATATCAAGTTTATTTCTAATCTAAGCCATCAATTAGTAAATAATCGCTCTGTTACTAATTTTAAGCCTCCATAATGTAGCCTTATTGCTTCATTGCACTTTATAATCTGACTATTGTATGCTGTAATCGATATGTCCATTGTTAAGTTAGGTTGACTATTTGACGTAGTGTCCGTTTATTGAAATCAGTTTGTGTAACTGTGAAACTTAAACACTTGAATAGATCAAACCAAATCAAACCAATGAATTGAACAAAATGTGCATATTCTGGGCATCTCAATTCCCCACAGAATTCCAAGAATATCAAACAAGTTCTCCTTACTAATTTCTAAGAATAAGTTTTGTAAAAATCTCAAACTTGTTTTTTTCAACCAGTTTCTTTGTATATCCACTAAGAATAGCACATTGTGAACCTGTTGACAACTTCATTAATTGTCGTTGGACTTCTTACAGGATTTTGGTTTTTCGATGTAAAATTTTTATTCCTCTTTAGATTCCATTCCAAAAAATTTTGTATAAAAGACCTGAGTTACAAATCTCACATCACCAGTCGTCACTTACAAACATTTCAATTGCAATTTTTGTTTCCACTTTCAAATTTTAACGAAAAATCTTTTAGCAAAATTCACGATGAGATATTTCACTTACTTTGTCTTTTGCCTCATCTTTGTCTTAGCGGGTAATTTAAATTTTCAAAAATATGTTTTTACACTTGAACAACTTCCCTCATCATCTTACAGTTAGAAATTGAACTTAAACTTAAGTGAATGAAATTTTTTTAATTCGTTTCAATTTTTATTCAATCTTTGTCCATAGTTGAAGCAGCAAACACAAAATTGACTCGTATTGGAAAATATGGGAGAAAAACAATTTACATTCAAAGTGAAGATAAACAGGTATAAAAATACTATTTATTTTAGTTGCATTTCAACTTGACTTCAAAATTTTGTTATATTGACGGAATTTAAAAATTTCCACTAATTTTACAGCTCGACTGGCCCTCATCCAAAGCATTTTGTTCCCAGAATGGAATGAAGTTGGCGAGTATTGAGAGTAAACCAGAGAATGATGCTATTAGGAGTCATTTGTATGAAAGAGCGAAGGCTGGAGACGATGGTTAGGGGTTAATTGTGATTACAACAATTGAATTTTCTAAACAACTCCTATTGTTGAAAGAGACGCTAATTAAAATTGAATTAAAATTGTAGCAAATCACCTTTGGCTTGGAGGGACAGATCAAGCTATAGAAGGCAAATGGATGTGGGTGGCCGATGGGTCAACAATCAAATTTAATCACTGGAAAGTGAATGAACCCGCCACTGGAACCTACAATAATTGTTTGTATGTCAGTCCTAAAAATCCAGCCGAAGAAGGTGGCACTTGGACTGCCACCTACTGTGAATTGGGTGGTCGAGCAGTTTGTCAAAAACTTGATTAATTTGTTCAATTTCTAATTATCTTGTTTGTAGATATTCCAATTACAAGTTCACAACTTGATTTATAGTTTTCTCTTTAAAAATTTAAACTCGTTCAAAATAGTTCAAAAAAATTCTAATTGCTATTTTGTTAACTTTTTGAAAATAAATGATAACTATGTGGATATTTCCATGTTGGAGAAATTTTCATAATCAAACACTTTAACTTCCAAGGGTGACCTAGTAGACAGACTAACTACATTTTAGAAAGGGTTAATACTATTTTGTCAACCAAAATAGTAAAATCGTTAGCTAAAAATGTAATTCGTCAGATAGCGAGCGCAGCGAGGTAGATTGGAGAATTTTCGAAAACTAAATACGAGGAGTTTGAACATGTTCTCTCGGCCATTCGATTGGATTTATGTACAGACGTCCACAGGTCAAAATTCTCAATAACCGAAAATCATATTTTTGATCACCCCCAATTGTTTAATCATGTTTTCCACATCTCTAATTTTAATTGGATTTGCGTCTATTCACGACTTTTATGTTCGCTTTTCGACTTGCGGAAATTTCTGAATTCGATTATCGAATATTTTCTATTGGGTTTTCTATATGCAGATTTCATTTCGTATGTTAACATCGGATATCCCAGAAAACCAGAGTGAGGTGAATAAATTGCTTCGTTCGAAGTCTAATAAATAATCGAGTACTTGTGAGTTTGTTCGGCGTTATTCATTACTGTTCATCAGTATGATGCAACACTGGTCTGGAGGTCATCAAAGTTACTCCTCTGTTCAGTTGGTGGTGTTAGATTTGGATCCCACTAAAAACTTTATGTATTGCATTTAGAAAAATATTTTCATGGACAGATTTGTGACAAAGAGATAGATGTTGGACTAGCGATATAAACAGAAAGTTTCCGTCGCTCGCTTTTAGCGGACTAATTTGATCCATCCTACATAGAAACAAGTCAAGTCATAAACACTCGAAACTTTTATTCAAGGTCGACCGTCTTGACCATTCATCGGAGGACAAAGGGATAAAAACGTTTGGTAGGCACGAGAAATCTACGTGATGGTCATCAACTAAGTATATTTAATTGCATGGATGCTTCATTTTAATGAGCTTCCGAACATTTTCCGAATGCTTTCTAATGGTCTACTCGCGGTATTTTGGCAGATTTTTTTCAAGTAGTTTAGTTAATTACCTATAAGTAAAAAATACTTGTAATAAAGTTTGTTTGCTTGTTTGGTTTATTTAAATGTCAAAATCATACAGTTACAATATAAACTGATTTCCACAATATGACAGGCATCCGTAAGGAAGCAATTACAGACCCAAAATTAAATTCCAGTCAAATAATCATAAGATGAGTCAGAAACTACACTTTTTATGGATGTTTGTACACCTGATTTGGGTGTAAAGGAGTCGTGGCCTTTACAAAAGTCTTGAATAAAGGTAATAATGTGTGCTTTGATTCATGCAAATTTTATGAAGATTTATGAAAGGTTACTTTTAGACCATCAGAAAATATCCGGAAAATGTTCAGACGTGCATTAACTCGTCTTATCTTATCCAAAGATTTTCAAGGACTGATCACAATTGAAAACATAAATAAAACATTGTGCATTTCGACAGTCTCGGCCACCTTTGTATAAAATCCATTGGACCATCGCAGAAGAAAGCAGAAAAGAAAAACAAACTGTTGGGAACATTTAGTTTCTGATCTTTATTTATTTTAAAATTATTAATTGGTCTTCAAAATGGTATCGCTTACGGTGATTTTAGTGGCAGCAGCAATAATTTATATTTTGTACTATTTGTTTGGAAATAAATTGAAAAATTATCCTCCAGGTAATCAAATTCTAATTTGAGTTGTAAGCTTTATTATTTTGTCACACTTTGTTAATGGATCAGAGAGTCTTTTAAGACGAAATGATTAACCACAAAAACTCATAAAAGGAGTAGAATTTTCAATGAAAAACGGTCCACTGAAAATTTTTTTGTTCGATATATTTTTGATGAAAATGAAAAAGAGCATATTTGTTTTAAAAAAAATTGCTAACCTTATTGTGATTTCGAAAATGGGTCAAAAATTACTGGAAAAGAATATAATAAAGAAATGAGTGAAAATATTAGATACAGTTTAGAAGGGCTACGTTCAACAAAAATGTTATTAGTTTCATATTTTAAAAAGCTGTGTGATATATTTTATATCCAATAACAGGACCGATACCGCTACCGCTTGTGGGGAATATGTTGTCGATTGGAAGAAGTCCTCACATAACGTTTGGGTCATGGGTCAAGGATTATGGGAACATCATGATGGTCAAGATGATCAATATTAAGTGAGTACCCCCATCGATTATACATTTTCAACAAGTTCGAGAAAGTCTGATCACGGTATTTACATTATTTAATGGGACATTTACAGGACCAATTGGAAAGATCCTGGTTTTAAATTAGATATTTTTTCTTTTTAGGCTCGTCGTCATCTCTGATCCCACAATTGCTCGTGAGGCATACAACAATCATCTCCTTGTAGGAGTACCATATATGGAAGCTTTTCAAAAAACATTTTCCGATGGAAAATACTGTAAGCAAAATTACGACAACACTGTTTAATTTCGAAATACAAAAATACAACGATTCCAAACAACAAGTGAAACTGATTCATTTCTAATAACTATCAAGCGTATTCTGAATCAAAATTGTAATTGTATTAATTTTGAATTTATAAACTATTACAGGAATTTTGGCTACCTCCGGCCAAGAATGGATAGGTAACTCTTAATCAAAATGTTGAAATCTCAATTTGAAAGAAAGACTTTCCTTTCTTCCAATTAAATCCATTTTCGTATTGAGGAATCATTATTGAAATTAATTTAATAATCTCAATCTAGATATCCGACGATTCACTCTGCGTCATTTGAGAGATTATGGATTCGGTAAAATTGAGTCTTGGTGATCTAATTTAATTGTCTTGAACAGATGTTGATGGGTCGAGTGTAACTTTAATGATAATTCTTTTAAAATCAGGTAAAAACACAATGGAAGGTTCCATAATGAACGAAGTGACAGAATTGCTAGATACCGTCAAAGCTAAGGAAGGGCAGCCTACTGAAGTCAAACGATTGCTTCAATTGGCTGTTGTCAATTCTTTGTGGTAATTTCAATTCAAAGTTCAGGTTTTGAAAAGGGAGCATAAATTGTCATAGCAAAAAAAATGTACTTGCTCCAAATTCCAACTTTTGTCAATTTTTATCAAATAATGGGGTCGAGAACCGAGACACGATACTAAATGGGGGGGAGGGGCAATGTAGGGATATTCTCACACTGTGACTATAATATTTGGAAGATTAGGTCAAGTGAAATTTGGTACTGTTTTTTTTTTGCTGTGGCCAATAAATGTAACCCATTTGAAATTCTACAAGAACTGAATGAAATAAGTTTTCTACAAATCGCCAGTTTTATACATAGACAAAGGAATTTAATTGCGTTTACTCAAATTCATCGAAAGGTCAATTTTGGGTGGTGAACGTTTCAAACTGGATGATAAAAAATTGAATGACATGCTGCATGCTTCCGAACAGTATGAACTTCCAAATTCATTGAATTTAAATATAAGACTTTTAAGATTTAAATAATCCATCAAAAATGATTTGTTCATTGTTTTTTAATTTAAATACTTGGTTTTTTTGATCAGGGCATTCTATGATGCCACCGAATCGCCTATAGGAACATTTTTGCCAAGTGTTGCAAAGGCTTTTCCAAAACTTAGTGGATGGAATAAATTGATAGATTCTGCTAATATATTCCGACAATTCATTTATGATTTTGTATCAAGTCGTAAAGAACAATACAATGTTCAGGATACTCCACGTGACTTTACTGAATCTTTCCTTCAAGAAGTCCACAATTGTACTGATCGTTCATCGGTCTTTTATAAGGAGGATGGAGGTTTGAAATTCAAAATTAAAATTGATCTTAAAGATTCCACTTCTGTACGTCATCATGACACATGACAACAATTGTAATTGTGTTTGTGTTGGTAGTAAGAATTTCAAATATTCTGTTTCTAGATGAAAACCTTAAGGCAACTATTGCTGGTCTTTTTGCGGCTGGTTCAGGAACAACATCGGATACTTTGACATTCGGTGAGAATTTTAATGATTCAAATTTGACATCATTTTATGAACTGACAGTGTCAGTATGACACACCTGGTTCTTTTAGAGAAGTTTTGTAGTATTGGTCATTGAATATTTGTATTGTGATTATTTGATGGAAATGAAAAAAATATATATTTTGAACCATGTTTTACTGTAGCTATTCTTTACCTCTCAACATGGCCTGAATTTCAAAAGAAGGCTCAAGATGAGATTGACAAAGTGGTTGGGAAAAGTCGAACCGTTTGCCTGGAAGACCGTAAGGACATGCCCATTATTCAAGCGATCATACAGGAGACTTTGAGATTCAGTAGCTTGGCCCCACTAGGGCTTTTCCATGAAGCTCTGGATGATGTTACATTGGGATCCTACACAATTCCCAAGGGGTCATGGATTGCTATCAATCATCACTACATTCATTTCAACAAAGGTCTCTGGAGTGAAGATGTGGAAAATTTCAATCCCATGAGATTTATCAGCAAGGACCAAAAAACTGTTCTTCGAAACGATGCCCTCATGCCCTTCAGGTACAGCATAACTTTGACATTTTAATTATATTCCCTCTTTATAAAACTTTGAATCATGAATGGAGTACAAACTCTATGAAATCTTTATTAAATATTTTTAGTATTGGAAAACGGATTTGTGTTAGTGAATCACGTGAGTCAATTGATTCGTATTTGTTGGATTATTGGCCAATTAAAATTAATTTTATAGGTCATTTAATTCCTTCTTGTTTTGTGTGCAGTGGCTAGAGATGAGATTTTCCTATTCTTGGCAAATATTCTCCAGAAATTCGAGATCAAGTTTGACCCGAGTAAGCCTAATCCATCCTACCAGTCAGCCACCTCTTTATTCAACAGTCCACATCATTATCAAATAGTCGTAAAGGACCGAACCGTTTGAATTCACATTCATCATCATTGTTCTATTCATTCCATTGTCCACAATAATCCCTGATGATGTTCAAGTACATAGCACTACCTTAAACCACATTGGAATGATCATTCAATTACAAATGACAATATCATTTGTATCTCCACATGAAAAATTTTTGAAAAATATGTCTCGAATAATCTAAAGTAGGCAGCAATTTTTTTGGAACAAATGCTACTTTACATAAAACCTTTGTCAAATGACTCGTTTTCAATGCAAACTGGATGCTGAAATCATCGCAACTAAAAACTAATATAAAAATTTGTCTCAAGTTGTACTCAAAGTAATTATTGTAATTATTCATTATCAAAACAAATCAAATGCTAAGCGCATATATCAATTCTTGAAAAATCAGAATGTTGTGGGATTTTCCCCACTTTAATCAAACCTTCAATAAAATTTTGATTCTACAAAGCACAAATGTATAAGATAGCACATAAATGTTGCATATTTTACGTTAAAACTTTTATGTAAAATTGTATTCAATTTTCAAACATTTCAACGATAACTTTCATCATAAGATTGTTGGACACACAATTCCCCTTTTCTACTCTCACAAATCGGACCTTAAATCTCATCCTTGAACCGCGAACAGAGAAAACGAGTCAAAAAAAAGATTAATTTTCATTTTGAGTTTAATATTTATGCTTCTACAACTTTGTAGTTGAACTTTGAAGCCTTCATGTGCAATTTTATTTTAATTAACTTTTTCCAAGAGTCCAGTAAAGTGTCATCTTTAGTAAATCTAATCAAAGTTACTTTATTTTCAATTTGAAATGAATAATTTATTTTCTTTAATTGTGAGTTCAATTTTCCAACGTGAAATTTACTTTTAATAACACTTAAGTTCATCCACTTGCTACAAAAAGTAGCTGGGAATTTCAATTGTCGTTATTTTCAACATTTTCATTGCTAATTAAATCAACTTGAAGACAAAGGTAAGCCCAAAATTAAAAAATGTGTTTCTATTTTGTAATTTGAAATGTTTATTTTACCGTTTAATTTTGTACATTCAAGTGCAAGTTTGACAAATCTTCAAACTCCTACATTCTATCATAATGAAATGTTAAATAATTTAGTAAAAGTCTAATTAAATTATTCTTGTTCTAGAATTTCAGTTCAAAAACTTTCACAAAAATGGGTCAAGATTTTGGCTACTGTTGCAATTGTAATGACTCGTTCCCTTCGAATCTCACCGACCGAAAAAGGATAAAGACCACAATCTCAATTAAAACTCCCAATGAGATTGGAAGTAACAAGTTAATTTCAAGGACAAAGTCCATCAAGGTTGAATATGTTCTTTCTTCGCTGTACAAATTGGACTATTTAAATCAAATTCAGACTCTTGACAAGTCCCAGTCTGAGCAACCAGAGGAGGAACAAGAAGTTGGAGTGTGTGTTCGTTGTACAAATATCTTAATTAATTTGTATTCCAATTATTGTGAATTTAATCACCTTCGTCGAATGGATTCCCATTTAAACAAAAGAATTATCAAGTTGAATCAACTCATGGGCAAAGTCGAGGAATTAATTCAGTCATTACCAAAAAACTCCACAGAGATAAATAAGGAAGAGAATTTGGATGATCATTTTGAACATTTTGACGATTTGATGGAATCTGAATTGCAAAATGAAGAAGAAAATGAAATCGATTTTCCAGATAGAGAACAGAATGAACAAGTTGGAATTAAATTGGAAGTGGAGAGCACCTCCGAAGTATCCAGCTCAGAATCAGAGGGTAAATATTTAATCCAAATTTATAAAATATGTAAACTAGAACCCTTTCAACTGACTTGTTTATTTTAAAATTGAATACAATTTCTTAAAGTTCAAGTTTCTACTTGATGAATTTATTTTAATTTGATTCTTACAAATGATTTTGATTTCTTCAGAGTTGGAAATGGAAACTTCTCCAGCAAAGACCAAAACCAAGAGGAGATCTCAAAAAGAAGGTTCAACTAAAACTAACAAGTTAGAACAGATTGTAGATGGGATCTGTCCAATTTGTAAAAGTTCATTTGATGATCCATCAAAATTGTACAAACATTTACTAAATCACTTTGGCGAACAACAAGTTGAACTCCAGTCCAAAAATGTATGTCCAATTCCAAATTGTACAAAATCTTCCAAGACTATAGAATCACTTCGTCGTCATCTTCAAACACATGCCAAGAATGTGGGTTACAAATGTCCTGCCCCCAATTGTCAAATTATTTCAAAAATGAAACTCAAATCTGTTCATTTTGAAACCCACTACAAGGAGCAGATTTTTGTTTGTGGAAGGGGGAAATGTCAACAATATTTCACATCAATGGACACTTTAAAGAGTCATTGGGAAACTTGTTTCATAGCGAAACAATTCACTTGTCCAGCATGTCCAGATCAACATTTCATAGTCAGTTCCATTCTCATTTAAAATTCAATTAAAATCTCATCATATTTTCACTTTGTGATATTTTTAAAAATTATTCAAGTTTTTAAAGTTTGATTAATCAAACTTGTGTTTATTCTATTTCCCATCAGAGGGAAAGTCGTTTAATCAGTCACATAAAAGCTGAACATCGAGGACAGAAACTATTTCCATGTCCAAAATGCCCTCAGGCATACGGATGCAAATCAAGTCTGGTAAATTATAATTAAATTCTCTACTACCTTTTTCATCAATTGGACAAAGTACAACTTTATGCTGATACTGACACACACACGATCCAATCAAATCAAAAAGTCGATTAATTTGAGCTTGATCCATTTTGATTTTTCTTACAGGCTAATCATTTGTTGAGTCATGATCCAACCATTCAAAAATGTCCTTTGAATTGTGGTAAAAAATTCACATCGACAGAACAATTGGACGATCACAGACAAATTTGTGCAGGTCAACCAGTCTACACTTGCTCCATCTGTTCCAAATCCCTCAAAGATAAACCAGCTTTTGTGATTCATGAAAAAATTCATAAAGGTCAAATCCAAGAGATTCCTTGTCCTCATCCAGGATGTGGTAAAATATTCTATAAGGCTAAACGGTTAAGATACCACATGGTCTCACATTCTACCATCAAATCCTTTACATGTGAACATTGTGGAATGGGATTCAAATATCGGCCTGGCCTACAACGTCATATGCTCCTCCACGCCAAAGACAAGCCTGAATTATGCAACGAATGTGGAAAATCTTTTGCTAGAGCTCAAGTTGGTTTTTCAATTATCTTAAATTTTAAAGTTTTAGTGAAAATTAAAGCATCATGGAAGTTTTTTGAATGTACAAAAAATGTTCAGATTGATCCTCCACACAGGTGGATCTTTAATATTTTTTCCGATGTATTTACAGGGACTCAAGAGACACATGAAGATTCACAGTTCGGCCAGAGAGTGAGTTTTTAATTTAATTATAATCCCTATTACACATTAATCACAAGTACAATTTGGAAATTTGATATTCGATAACCCGTAGCTCAATTAGGTTACAATAATTGATTATTTTAATTGTAGGTACAAATGCAAAGTATGTAACAAGGACTTCAAATTTAGTGAATCACTTCGACAACATTTTGTGACTCACCATCAAGAAAATTCGTTTGAGTGCGATATTTGTGGAGCTGGATTTCCGTACAACTACACCCTTCAAAGACATATCGAATCCAAACATGGCGGATAGCTTTAACTTGTAGATATTAAATTTATATAATATTTAATTAAACAACTGTTACCTTTAATTTTAAAGAGTCGATAAGAACTTGAAAAACATATGCTTTTTTATATTTTTACCCTTTCAAAATACATAAATTTTATTGAGAAATTAAATAGGAATAAGAAAATATTTTCCACCCACATTATTTTGACATTGTGATTCAAGTTTTAATTAAATCGTGAACAATTAGTCGATTAAAATAATAAAATTGTATTTAATCACAATTAAGTAGAGTAAAGTCATGATTATTCTAGAAAAGGAGCGATTTTTATTTACTAAGCACAATTAAAATAATTTTCAAAATTAACTACAGAATATCAAGGTTACTAAAGTACGTCCCAAAGTGCAGAGTGAGTTGGAAAATATTTAATATCAAGTTGGGAAAGTGATGAGTAAACCCACAATTTGTTTAATACAAAAGTCAATGAAGATGGGCGTAGAGTTACGTTCCATCGTGTGGAAATTTCCTACTTTAATTCCTGTATTCTCGATGGAATTGACGATTTTCTTCAAGTAAAAATAATCTTTTGACCTCGTTTTGGACTTTCTGGCAGTGAGGAGGGTCAAAAGTTTCATCTGGTTCATTTTCCAGGGTATTGCGAACTGTTCAAACAAAACAATTAGCAATTTTCAATATAAATTTTTTAAATTATTCAGGATGAGGATGACAAAAACTTACGCCTTTCTCATAAATGATGCAGAAGAGGAGGATGAGGTCAATGGCCACCATCAAGTTGAAACACCCTACAAGATAATTGGCAGAGAATGTGCGGATGACAAAGATACTGAGGACAATACAGCCAGTCATACACATCATCTTGACAGCGTAGATTATTTGGGCATGGCATTCATTGCTGCAAATACAAGAATGAATTTAAAAGGTCTATTTATAAACTTTGGTTAAAATCAAAATCAAAATTGATTTACAAGAGCCGGATGAACATGGAGAGCTGCCTCAGTTGTCTGACCTGCTTCATGACCATCGACAAGGCCAAGTCTGCCAATGGAACATTTCTAGAAATCCACCTTTTTTAAGACAAAATAAACAACAAAATTTGAATCTACACCATTTTTAAATTCAAAATTTGCCGCCATACCTCAGTCGACAAGTGATGAGCTGAAACTGAACTTGGCATTTCTCAAGGAATAGGGGCTGGACAAAGTAGACGTAAATACAGAGTGAAGTTATAAAGAGGAGAAAGAATGACTCCGGAATCAACATTAAAATAAATGTCCAATTAGTTTTATAATTTTCTGGTAAAGCCGAATAAATTAATTGGGATCTGGATTTATCGGATGAGAAGAAGATGAGTAGAAATATAGACAAATAGGTCATCTGAGTTGCAAGGGTCACAGTCAGCCAATCTTGCTTAGAAAATTTGGTCCAATGGCGTCGCTCAACTACCCATCCCACAGAGTCCTCTAGTGTCAAGTCATTGAATTCCACCGTTTTCAATTCAAGTTCTAATTCAAATGTGAATCCCAAAATATTGAATTTTAAAAGTTAACAACTCGCCCGCGTAAATCCTTCAATAAGAGGGAAAAGTTTTTTTTACCAGTTTCCGTCTCGACCTCTGGATTTTCTGGGTCTTTCTCTCTCTCAAAAATGAAATTGAAGACTGCGATGTTGGCATCCGCATGTGTAATAAAAAGAGTGTAACCCGCGAAATACAATTCAATTCCACAAACAGTCAGAATAAAATGTAATGTGAAATGTGTCGCCACAAAATATCCGGGTAAAAATACAGACTGACTGAATCGGTAGGAAATGTACAACAGATGACTAATGGCACAACTGAGCCAAATTTTCCAAAGACAATTCAAAAATTTGTTAGACTTTCGATAGATTTTACCATTTTTTCCATCCACTTTTACAGGGAGGATGTTTAGGGTCGAGAGAACATAAGGACTTTGAAGTTGATTTTGTTCTGCGCTACTGTCAACATTGTCAAAATCTCCCAGCAAATTATTTCAATTATTTCACAAGTTTCGAAAGTGGTTCAAATTTGGGTCACTGAGGTCAAAAAATAATTTGAACGATTCCAAAATGAATATGGACAAAGTTCAGGTCAGCGATTGATGAAAATGACTGAGGAGTTTGCTGAGGTCTGTTTAAAGTTGAAATTCAAATGAACTCGTGAATAGAGACGATTGAAATCCAATTAAATTGTGGCCGAATTGTTCTTGATGTCAAGTTGAAATGTAATTACACACCATTAGAAGACCATCGTTTCAAGTGGTTTTGAGTCCAAAATTTTGGGGTGTTAATTATTTTTCCTTCAAATTATTTAAAAGTTCCAGCAATTTGAATGACTTTTGCAGCAAAAATTATAAATGCTCAGTAAATTAATTAAAGTTCCAGCAAAAATTATAAATGCTCAGTAAATTAATTAAAGTTCCAGCAAATTATTTAAAGTTCCAGCAAATTATTTAAAACCCCAGCAAATTAATTAAAGTTCCAGTAAATTAATTAAAGTTCCAGCAAATTATTTAAAGCTCCAGCAAATTAATGAAAGTTCAAGAAAAAACAATAAAATTTTACAGCAAGTAAATTTAGGCTGTGAATTCTATGTCATTGTATTTGTAATTGAATTGTCAGTATTCCTATAAATGAAATGTCAGTATTTTCATAAAATAATTGTCAGGAAAAAAAAAGAAATATTAGTAAGAAATAAAACAATGACTTGTTATTTTCCCCTCCCTTAGAATTCGTTTTTTACCCTTAGTTTTTATTCTTTCCAACCTTAGCGTTTGCATCTTTACAATTTGGTTCGGGACCCTCAGAATTCGCTTTGCTAGTAAAACATTTGCTGGAAGTTTTATTATTTCTGCTGATAAAAACCAATTAACCAAAAATTTTTTGATTGATGAAAAATAATCAAGAAAATGGATTTTGGCGTTACCCGAAAATAAAATAATTATTACCTATTCTCCTCGAAGTATTTTTCAAAGTGTTAAGGGATTTGGACACAATTAATTGAAGGTTAGAACTTAGACGCTACAGCCTGTAATCAACAGGCAATTTTAACTGGACTCCCAAATTTAATGAGGATTAAATTATGGATGTAGTTTCCAAACCAAGTTCATTAAATTTTGATGCGGTATCTCATCAGCTCGCCATATAGAGCCTATTTGTAGAACGGCCAAAATGCTTTTCAAAAATGTAGAATGTTGACAGAGAAAAAGTTGAAATAAGAGTCGCCGCCGTCTAGTGGCTTAATCACATGAAACTTGGTCTTCGTTCCAGTCGTGGTGGACTCAGAATGTGTGAGTCACAAGAAAACATAGGGAATATGAACTGGTACCGTAATGAGCGATATGCAAGGCTGGTCTAGCTCGATTGTAGGAAAAGTAAACCCACGGAAAACTCAACCCGGAAAAATCAACCTAAGATAACTCAACCTGCGGAAAACTCGACAAATGGAAATTAATCTTACGGAAGGTTCCCGACAGTGTTTTCTCATATCATCAAATTATAACAAACGAATCCCATGATTAGTTATAGTTAGATTTCGAATTTTCCGTGAGTTGAGTTTTCCAGGGTTGAGTTATCCTAGGTTGAATTTTCCGGATTGAGTTTTCTGAATACCGGTCTAGCTCAGTGAGCTGATGAGAAGAGTCTGAGGGCTCTTTGAATTTTAATGTTTACAATTAAATTGGATGTGTCTACAGACCTTTAGTTGTGTTCACCACTAAGGAAGGACCCTGCAGGCTTACGAATACAGCCAAATGTGAACGGTCTTGCATATGCAGCATATATTTGAAGACCTGTCCCTGACTCACCAAATGCAGCTTCACGAAAGGTACAAGGCCATCATCTAACATCTTTGAATGGCAGCTTGCCGCTTCAAATGGGGCAGCTGAAGCAATAGCAAAAAACATTTCAGTTAAAACTACCTAGTTGGTGGTAGGCTCGTCTTGTAGTCGATATGGTAGTTGATTGGTAAAATGGATACTAATTGGAATAAATTAATCCATTGTGTGTGCTTCCTCGTGTGATTATGGTTGAGTGGTAGTGGTTGTAATTTGGTCCATTTTCATAATTCCGCATGGAAAGATTAGCAATTGAAAAGAGGTAGTTCTGTGGACATTCCATAAGGAAACCATTTTTGAATAAGACGACTACGTGAGCAAAGTTAAATATAATCCTAAGACTACTTTGACAATTTAATCCATATACCCGATTCCATATTCTGCAAGCACTTTATACACAAGTCCCGAACTTATAAGACTCTCTATGAGTCAGTTATTCAACAGACTCGACTCGTCTCTAATTTGACGAGCTAATTGTCGCCAAGGTAGTCTCACGAGTTGAATGTGTGAAACAGAAATGAGTGAAATCAAAATTCTAAAGGAGAGGTTCCCAAAAGTTTGGTATAGGTATGGTATAAGGGGTGTCCAAAGTCCCCCCATATTTTTATGTGCCTAACTGATAGAGCAGGTCAAATTACACATTTTTCAAGAATATAAAGAAAGGTTAATCGTGAACACGCCCACCAGGAGGGTGATCTTTTCCTCGCACAACAAGAATCAGGACTAAATTTCAGGCCACAATGTCCAAGTAGTTCTGATAGGAATTTTGACGTGTAAGATACCGGATCAATCGAATGGAACTCTTGTCCACAAACAGCTGTAGCAAAATATAAAATAAGAGGACCGGAAAGAACAGCTTCCTTTATGTCAATACAATGTTTGGGTAGGTACTCTTGGTTCCAATCATCAGCATCCTGGCGAAGATTTTGGTCAAAGTAGCTGGTGACTGAATTCAAAATATCTAGTCCAGGGCGATAGTACAAGGTTGAATCGAGAACTGCAAGAATTGCCTGAAAATGTGAGCATGTTTCTGAAAAATGAACAGTATTCTAGTATAACCAAAACTATTGTTTGGTCGAACGTTATTTAAACGCATTACTTTTTATTACAAACATATCGAATGTCAAATACTTGAATTAATAATACGACCTTGCGGCATGATCTGCACAACACGAGCAGCTTTAGGCAAGAAAATAATTTAGAAATTTCTGACCAGAATATTTTAATATACAGCAACTGATCTTGAAATAAAGACAATTTCAGTTTTCATATAGGTTCTACTCCCAAGTGGTCGTAGATTTTCCTGGGTTGAAACGTGACCAGACGACCAAGTGTTGTCTTCGCCCAGAGCGGCATTGGCAAAGTTGAGCTGAGCGCACATGTTCTCATTCTCCTGGTAAGAGTCGAAGTACTCATCGCTGAAATTTCCATTATCCTCTGGCACTCTCAATACAAGTAAAGCCGTATGCTTCATATTGCTCCAGTCCTTTAGATTCCAATCATGAATGTAGAATATTGGGCAAACAATGGACTTCACTTCTTTTTTGTCGAGCATCAAAAGAAGATTTTTCAAAAATGCAAGGTGATCTTTTTTGCCCAGGCATCCAACAAAATCAATTATGCGAAAGCGTTTTGACACTGTCAAATGCAGACCAAATTACCTTGCCACTCCGCCAATTCTGAAGCCAATTTTTGTGTGAAAACCATCGAAATGGATCACACTACAAAATTCCACAAGTCTCAGCTTGGCATCTCTTGCAACATGCAACATGCAACAACACATTCATAATTGCTCATTTACTCTAATGTAATTGCCAGTCTTCAAACATCATTTGCTGCCTCTAGAATTTTTTCAAAATATTTGACTTTACAAAAACGTTGAGGGACGATAGTTAAACAGTTTTTAGTGCCATTTGTTTGACTATTCGCACAGATTTTTTCTGAAAATTCGCTTTTCTTCATTCATTCGCCACGTAGTCGAACCTTGCTGGCAACTCCCTTTGTATTTTGCTTAGAACTCTGTCAATGTACACTAGTGAGGATTCAATTAAAATGAACCAGTGCACTTGCAAATAATTATCAAAATTCCATCGATCATCAATATATCATCGTGTTGACACAAAATTAAAAGATAATCCACTCGAATTACTTTCCAATTAGCTATTTTTAAATAAAACACCAGGTGTATCTTGTACGTTTGCATACTGTGGAAATTTCCACCTCTCCCTAGAAAACACAGCGGCACAACAATATGTACATGTAAGCATAAGAACCCATCATTGTTTATCGCGTTTCCTGCGAAATGGTTGGGAAAATGTGCAATTGTCAAACAACTTGGAAATATAAGTGGCCATCATTAATTCTGTTAAATAAATTAGATCGAAGGAACCAGTCAATACTAGCTGGAGGACATCAGAAATTGAGATATCATTTTATCACATCAAGTTCACATTCCCACAGGGGACCATTTCCCATTTCAATCTCATATAAATAGAGGAATGTGTTAGACATAAGTATAACAGAATTTCTCTGCCTTGTGAAGAATTACATTTTGGTCTAATTCAGAAGCTTCAAAATGAAATTGATTAACATTTTTCTGACGGTCATGATGGTGGTTGGATTGAAACTGAGTGAAGGAGCATCAACTTATGAGATCGGTGAGGTGAAAGGTAAAAGCTGATTTCTCTTACTCTCACTAGCTGTGATGCTCACTATTTGTTGTGTAAATAACAGTTTGCTTTTCAATATGCTGAGTTTATGAAAGTGTTTCTCTGCACAGGATTCACTAAACTGGGTAAATGGAAAAACAGTTCTGGAATATTAGCCGAGTACTATATCAGCGATGGAAATGTAAGCTGACCTGAAACAGATTTTATAGTCTTACTTAAAAACTCGTGTAGACAATCTTTCAACATTACTTTTTTGGGTTGTTGTTGTTGTAACTTTATTAGTGTTAAAGTGGGAGCAGGTTATAAAGACCTTCTGTACAGCCAAGACAGATTTCCACCCATGAACACTATTAAAACTAAAAAATTATTATTGGGTGCTTTGGGTCTCTTTTTCAGGAGACTCAGTTGGCAGCTTTAGGTCACTGTGTCAGTTCCTTTGGGGGTCAATTGGTGACGCCGTTGAATAAAGATCAGCACAAGGATCTGTCGTTTGCTCTTTTCGAAGCGGGAGTCTATCGTAAGTGTATACTAACATTAAAAATAATAAAAAATGACAGTAACTCAAGTGTCCAAGCACATCGAGACTCTTCCATTTTTACTGCAAGATGTGGTAAAACCTCAAAAAAGCGAACGAAAACCCAGATGCTCCGAAATTTCGCTGGGATGAATATTCTTATAGCAAAACTTCAGAAATTGAGCAAAATCCATTGAAATGTTGAAGAACCTTGAGTGTGGGCCAGGTGGACTGAATTTTGTAAAACGAAAAGCTTTGCCTCATTGTCCTTGATTACATTTCCTCACAACATTAACAGCAAAACGCTTTTTACCAATTTGAACAATTGCACAGTGGTACTGATATATCAGCTGCTGGCATGTTGCATATGAAGGAATAATTGGATTAACAAGATGATAATTATACTTCGAGTGTAATTAGTTAATGCTGACAAAATGGAACGGAAGTCCCGATACCCGAGTTCAGTTAATCTTTGACCGGCTGTATCAAATATTTCACAGGGTGTTCTGATTCATTTTTAAGGTATTTCAATTATTTCAATTTAGTTGAGTATTTTTGGACTGCCGGAGAGCACGATGGAACCGATTGGATTTGGTTGACCACTGGTAATCCGATTCCACCACACCAGTTAATATGGGGATCTGGTCACCACCATGGAGAAAATGTCACGGGTCAAGGATTACGATTTATGCAGGTAGCAGGTCAAGTTGGACTTTGTGATGCAGAGCAGTCAACTTTTTTATTGCGCTATATTTGTCAAGTTTGAAAATCATAGGTAGTATGACAATGGCTGAATAAACTTTGCAACTCCAGCAACAAATTGAGAGATTAAGCATCTTCTCCGAACAATTGTGTATTTCGCTTACTTTAAAGCACGTCTACATTTCATAATCTCCCACTTTGTTTTTCTAAGAAAATGCCATTTGCATTGTGCTCCACTCGTTTGACCAGAGATACATATGGCATAAAAGGTATCATTTTGTAGATACGAAAGCTGATTAATTTTAGCTTGAAATTCTGATATTTTAGTGTTACCTTGACTGCAATATTATTTAAGCACTACTTGAGTCATCAAAGCCAATAAATGATGTAAATGCTGTTTGTTGAAGCCAGAATTAGTCAACTTTTGAACATGAAAACTGACAACTTTTATGTCATTTTCATAATTATTTAATCGTGGGTGCATAATCTGTTTTTTGAAAAAAATCTTCCCCAAACCATTAACCTAAAAAAAATTTTTTCTTCGCCGGAAAAAATAGCATTTTATTTAGTGCTTGCCTATACCCACAATGTTAAATTTTCTAGCCTTCGCCGAAAATTATTTTTTTCGCCAACCTACGTTTGGACGGGAAAACAGAAAATGCAGCCACGTATTTAATAACAAGATATTCTACTTTATTGGTTGTACAACAAAGTTTAAATTCTAGCTTTATTCTACATAAATGTAATGGTACTTATCCATTTAAGAAGAAGAAATTTAAGAATTTAAGAATAATTAAAATTAAAAATTGGAGTTGCAAGTTACATTCCCCATGGGCCATGAGCCATGGCATACATATGTAAATGACATTAAATAATTAATTAAACGTGTTTCTCACAAATCAAAATTCGAATAACATCTGAAAATCTGGACCAAATACCATAATAATTAATTGAAACGACTTTAACTCGTGCTGGATTGAGAATAATTAAAAAAGTGCTAAATATGGACATATGTACATCCCATGAAGGATTCGTTGGGGCTACTTCGCGCCAGGATTTATTGGTTTGAACAAAAACCAATAAATTCTCCAACAATAAATTATTGATTGAAACCAATAAAAATTTATTAGTTTCAACACAATAGTGGGACCCCTATTAGACATCTTCTACAACAAACAATAACTTCAACTCGAGTCATTCACAATACAAAGTTGTATTGTGAATTTTTCTTCAACGATGGTTTGAACGTGCTTCAGCCTAATGATGATTCAATAGAAGTATTCAATTCCTAAGCCTGCTTTCTGAATTCTCCAGTTAACTCCCTTCAAATCAATTTGTTTCTGCCCCAATTTCTAAAATATTCTCAACAATTACAGTTTGTAATTTAGTGAATTCAACTCAATTTTAAATTTTAAAATCTGAAATACTCGAAATTAATTTGGATGATAATTTTTGTTTGAACGACCACCACTGAAGCCTTGAATTAATTTTTGAAGTTGTGTTTGATTTCACTGTCAATTTTAGTATGGTTTGAAAAATAATTAAAAGGGTGTGTCGTCGACAAGTTCATATATTTTGTTTACTCGTGATCGTAGTTCAAACCACTTTTTAGCGTATATAATCCGACAAAGGAGTATGGAAAAGGTTGATTTCATGCTGAGCACTAAAAGTCGACCTTCCTTTTCAACAAATTAAAGTGAAAACTCAGACTCAGACTGCTCAACAAAGTCCAAGTGAATTAGGGTCCAAGACTTGGACTCCAAGTTATTTACGAAGGTTGAACAATTTTGAAATGACACCACAATTGTATCAAACTCCAGCTCAAGTTGCTCTCAAAGAAATATCCCAGGAATTTTAATGGAAATTAAGTTCCATTCAGAATCCTCCATCATGTTCCAGTATTTCACAAGCCCTTTTGTACGGTCACACTCGTGAGTACCTTCTCACAATTTTAGTCTTGCATCTTTAATGAACTCTTGAAAAAATATTCAGGGAAATGACAAATATAAATATTTCAATGATGAACTTAATCAACTTTATGAAATAGAATCTAGTATTGGAGTTTATATCCAACATCGCATTGGTTGTCTGATGATGTCTCTGGTATTCAATATTCCTCTAATCCATGATGAATTCTCCTATTGGACTTTGGAGGAGCCCTGTAGCAAGTATTTCAAACCAATCGGATCCTCCTGTCCTCTTACTGAAGTCAAGCGATTAATTCACTCCGATTTTGTTCTTCGCAAGTACATGCTTCGTCAATTAATTTCAATGATTTCGTTGTAGCTCTGCCATATACAAAATCTGCCTCATCGGCCATCCTTTGACCCTCTTGATGGCCTCGACGCTAGCCATAAGGGTCTTAAAATATTCCAAACCTGATCAAAACAAACAACCCTACATTGTTTGTTTTGATCAGGTGTGAGATTCTGAACAAGACGATTGGTTCAACAGTTCATTAATTTGAATTAATGCAGATCTAAAAATGTTTGAAAATCGTCACTTCGTGTCGCTTTCGCCGAATTGCATTCTGTGGACGGGAAGCGAAGCAGCAAAAAATTGTCCTGAGAACATCGTTCTCATCTGTCCTTCAGTCTGACACCAAAAAGAAACTCAGCAAACGAAATGAATTAACAGCACCGAAGAGCAAGATGTCTGTTTAGAAAAATAATTTCAGATACGAATAGCGATTTTTATCAGTATCATTAACTGCATTTTGCCATTACCTGATGACAAGAGGTCATTATTATTAGTTTTAAGAAGGTTGGATTGTCAGTAAAAGATGGAATTCATTCCTCAAGAGCAACATGAATTGAGAAGCGCAGTTTGCAAAAGCAAAATTCATAATGAAAAATGAGAAAGCCAATTTTCTCATTTGCATTAATTTTCTATTTATTTAATTTTAATTACAAGATGAGCTTAGTTACTATCACAATGAACATATTAGGGACTTTGAACTTTTTTTTGCAAGTTTCAGGAAGCTAATATATTAGCTACACAAGTATGTTTCTGGATGAAACTAGTTAATTCTAGTAATGTGCACCAAATCTAGTGTAAGTCAGTTTAAACCAATATAAACCAGTATCAGTCCAGAGTACTTAGTAATATGCGTATATTACTTCTGTACATATGGTGATAACCCACCTGCTCCAACTAGTCGAAGCAGAAAAAAGTTACTTATGAAGCAGACCCAATAGATTTTCAAAAGCACATTCCACTTCACCGCCCTTTGCCCTTCATCCCTCAACCGCAAGGGGTTCGGTGGCAACCGATATTTTTACCTCAGAATTTGTTTCAATACAATTTACTTGCTTTGTATTTAACTTGCACTTGTTCCTCTCTTTGTAATTGTGAAAACATTTGTCTACAGTCACTAATAAATGTTCAATGAAAATACAGCAGAGAGCCATAATAATTCCGATCGCCACGATTTGACCTGAAAGCCAAATGAATTGACGTCCAGCTTGACGATCTTCTTCTTGCTTTGTGCCTTTGCCTCCATAATATTTTTTTACATGGACCCATTCTCTTGCATTCTTCTTGCCCGCTATTTCAAGGTGAGTGATCATATTCCGATGCCAAATTTCCCCCAGTCCGCCCTTAGCCAACGAAGAGATTATAAAATTGAGTGCATCTGCAATCAAAAAATAGGTTGATTTACAATTCAAAATTCAATCCAAATTCTAAATTTATAATCGAAATAAAATCTTAGAACTCCAAGAGAATTTGCTGAGACTTGAAATATGGAATGGCGTAGGAATTGAAGTCATGGGACCTCTAGTTTATGATTTTTCCAAATCGAGTTCTCCAAATTATTTGAGAAAAAACAAATTCAATTAAAAAAATCATGACTTACGTATAATTGAAGGATAAAATTTGCTCACGCCTATCCCCACTCCTGATGCGCAGAGAGATTCTGGTGACAGAGAGTACATTTTTCTGAAAATAAGAATTCGTTAAAAATTAAGTGATTAGTGGAACAACTTAAAATATTCAGTTTTACCTCCCATGGATGTCAACCATATGAGGCAGCCCCAAATATTCCAAAAATATTTTAGGTCCAATGCAAGCCGCCTTCCTCTCAAAAATCGTTTGGAAACACTAAAATTTCAATTCAAATTTTAAATTGAGTGTCGACTCATTTTTAGTAAAACACAATCCAAAAATTATTGAATCAGATAAATCAGCAATCGTATTCCTTATTTGTACTTTGCATTTAGTGGGGGCTTTAATTCCAAAACTACAAACTTATATTTTATTTTTCTCTTCCAGGAGAGCAGTGGAGTACCGTAAAAATCCAATTAGTCACCCGAGGTTGGATAAACATTTTCCATGAACCACTCTGTCTACTTGTTTTGCGTCAATGCATTGACGTACCCAACACTAGAGGCATAAATCTTGTTTTTACCTTCAAAGCCAATCGCTAGGAGCTTCCGGGTGTTTGTAACACATTTTACGGTAATCCCGAGCAGCGCACACAGTGCTGGTTGGGAGAAAAAATCGTATTCTGGTTTAAAGCTACATTTTCGTACATTTGTGTGAAATATCGGACTTTTAAAAAAAATTTCAGTCTCCCAAATTGAGTGCTGACATTTTGAATTTGTATTGGAGCCTATTGGATATCTTTCCTATGTCATAAAAATTAAAGGCCGACCGTGCCCCCCACCCCAATCTAATGTTTGTTCCACCTTGATCTGCACTCACTGTAGCTGAACGTTTTCAAAAATTTGGCCTCCACAACCCGCCAACCCCGAAAATACGAGACCAATTTTGGTTTCTTCAATAAGAAACACAAAAATTTCAAACATTCAGATCTCACTCGTCTTCGAACAAATATTTCAAAAAAAATTGTTAATAGCACCTTCAAATGTGTCTCACTTAGGGCTATGTCGTATATCCTGAAAAAAATTTGGCATTATCGGCCAAAAAATTCATAAGATAGTTGAAAAGCGTAAATAATTTTGCGAAAGAATTGTTGCCAATTCGAACGACTCAAGTGACCCAGAAAGTTGTTGTGTTGACTCTTTAGTGACCTCGCAAAAGGTCACTCATGTCCAATGGATATCCTACAAGTATAGGAGTTCCAGACCAAAATTCAGTACCAGGAATTGTGTTTGAGGGTTGAGCGCTGTCTTACAAGGTGAATATCTCGAGTTCGAATCTCACAACCAGCGACAATTTTTATAATTTCAATTATTTAGGATTAAACTACAATTACAGGTAAACTCACGTCTTTATCGTAGTAATTGTATTCAGTCACCCTCTTTGAAAAACTCTTCGCCAAGACGTCATCTGGGGTGTATTCCAGGTACTTTTGAATAACCGTATAGTAGATGGCATTTAGTTCATAATCCGTCGCAACCAGCTCCAAAACGGTCTGCGGAAGTGGCTTGTACCTGGGCATAGAAATTAACTCGACCACCTTGGACTTGTACATACAAGATAGGACTATTAAAGTTGTGTACCACAATCCAATTGTCCATTTGCTCAGTCCACTTTCAATAGTTTGTCTAAATGATGTTGGAACAAAATTGCATTGATCCACCATAGGTTTAATTAGCATCAGAACTACCATCCAAACATGATTCAAAAACTCCCACACTTTCCTTCCACGGCCCCTTTTGCCTAGTTGAGCCCCAAAAAATCTTGTACGATCAATCCAACTTTTATTTTCCACTTCAAAATGTGTGATCAATTCGACAGTAACTACAATGCAAACTACAGATGCTCCAATCCCTTCCCAGACGCCACGGCTTATAGGCGATTTGAGGACGACCAGTGAAGTGTATGTTTTTTTGGTGGGGAGGGCAGTCACAAAACCCAATCCAGAGAAAAATGCTGCCTGAGACACGAGAATTACCTTGAGCTTTTCGACTGTGGGTCTCATCAAATGCGTCACTGCTGCAGTACCTTCTACGAGCGGCTGGGTCAATTCGTCCCATTTGCCATATTCGTCAGGGTCATCTTTTGGAATTACGAGTAGTGGGTCCAATTCAAAGGTCGAATTAAAGTTTAAGGAGAGCTCATATATATTAGCCATCAAGACCTCATTCCACGTATCATGTTCCAAGAAATAGTTCAAATATTGGTCGCAGATCCCACAGGTCATAATGTGCATTTGTTTACCCTGCCAATTCCAATATTTTTGAAAGGGCCAAAAAAATAACGAGACAGGCGAAATTTCGGACCGATTGAGAAGCTGCCACTTTTTTTTAAATTCACTTTTAGACAAGTCCATCTGGCTCGAGTTGGGAACAGGTCGGTACAGGAGACTCCATTCTGAATGGTTTTTGACAGCAATTACCAGATGTTCCAGCATCTGAATGGAAATGGCATTCAGAACGTCCCAAATTTCAAATTGAATTTCGTGGAACGTTGGGTTTTTAAAATGGACTAGAATCAGGTAAAAGATTAGGCTGGAACTTCTTGGAAGGTTTTGAGGAGGATTGAAGTTGGCCGGTTTACCACCAGATGGATCCACAATATGGAGTGAGGAAATCACGATCGTGATTGAGGGAAGACGGAAATTCAAACAAGTGACGTTGACATTTAGGTCAGGTGGACTAAACTGAATCACGTGGGTTGTGATTGGATTTTGAGAGGGATGGAAAGGATGGAGCGAGGCGAGCAGGTCGATTTGATCACTTGGAAGGGTTTCAAGAGACGAGCCAGTGAGAAAAAGATTTAGGTTGTTGAATCTTTTTGAGTGATTTTCAACTATTTGAGAACGGACCAGATTGAAGGCGGTTGATAATTGGGAGTCAACATTTTTGTCTGTCAGATTGAGGCATTTTTGGACGAGGCAGAGGATGATCGCGAGAAGTGTTATGAGCAACTTTTTTTGTGGCGGCATTTTCAAGTCGGTGTCAACGGACCAAGTCGGCTGACCAGAAAACAGCAAATGCAATAAAATTGCAGATTACATTTGTCTAGAATAAGGTCAAAAGTTCCCAATAGCACACAATAGCTACAATTCGACCATACTCTTCCCCTCTTACTATTACACCAATTTGGATTACTATCAAGTTCGATTTTTGAATTGTCCTCGACCTTTCAAGTAGCTTGAGCAATAAATTTGAAATCAGATTTTTATTTAATCTCGTGTCAACCTGCTCAATCACATTTCTTGTAAGGACGTTCAGAAAATTCAGTCTCAAGTTGAACATGTCAAGTCTGAAGCTATTATTGACAATGATTTAATGACCTTATTGTTATTTGTCTTGCATTTGTCTATTTACAAGATAGAATGAGAATTTATTGTTATTTATTTTTAACACCAATTGAAACCTTTAAATAAATTACAGCAACTCGATAGATTTATGAAAATGTTTACTGCACTTGGAAGATTGCGTGTCTCAACCTCATTCATATCCAAAACAATGAAATGCAGCTGGAGATTTCCGAGATAGGAGTGACGGGATGGGTCGGAGAAACTTTTGCCGTGAATGCTTCCGAAAGCTGCAATGTCATTGACTTGTGATAGCTCCAAGTGTATCTCACTCAAATATTCTGGTTAAATGATTTTTCAAATGGAGTCACGTGTGAATTTGAAAGTTCCCGCATAAAGTTGTGATGACAAACCCATTTCGAAGATTTTGTTTAATTTTTTGCACATTTCAAAAATGAATTTCTTAGCTTTGTAGAATATACCACCGTTGGATTTTGCTATATTCTTGATGACAGCTTTATTTAATTTTTAAGACGATTTCCCATGGTGAGATATTCTGTAAACTCCTGAATCCTGAATTAAAGTTGAGTCTCTTCTCCATTCATTTACATGGAGGACTCAGATTTTGGGGTTAATCGTAGCACTTTTAAAATTGAAATTAAAATCATTTTCTTTGAACAGTTGTTAGTCTACTTCGCAAAACTTGTCCAATATTAAAAACGACACAGAGCCACTTAATACAAAGCTATATGAATGCATACACAATTAAATTGAAAAAAAAAACATGTAAAAAAACTGAATTAATGCAAAACCAGAAACCACATTTTTCCCAAATAGAAGTGGTTTTCAAAATGAAGCAGGTTTCTGTTGTTCCTTATTCATTTGTAGGAAATCACAGATGGAATTATTTTATTGCTGTGTTTATTCAGTAAATACTGGGCCGGATTCAATAAACTTTTTAAATATTTAAGTACAGCTTACAAGCTAGCCATGCTAAAGGACGGCCTGACCTGATAATTGGCAAACTGAGATTCAGTCAAGATTAGAAATTGGATTAGGAATTAAGTAGAAATAAAAAAAGTTTAAATGAGATAATTTAATAGAATTTTATTAAATATAAATTAAACTGAATTTTGAGAGTTGAACACGAGGAAGTTGATGTTTCCGATTCAAATGGAGGGCCAACTCCTTTGTTTCAAAGCCCCTGAATTGACACTCTCCCACAGTGCATCTGAAAACTGTCAATCTGTTGACATCCCTGATTTTTGCATCAGTCCCTTTTTGATGTGACCCTGACCCTGATGTTCGGCCTGGGTCATTTTTCTCATGAGTTTCATGGACTCTCGAAGGAGGGTGCATATGACGATTGTGATGGGATTTTCTGTAAATCCCTAAGCAGAATTTACCTTGTAGTCTCGTGGAACTGGAAGAGGATTGAAAAATCTGGTCTTTTCTGACGATTGTTTCAAGATTTTCCGTTGATTGTTTCCTGGTGGAGGAATAATTGGGAGTTGGCTGAATTGAGATGAGTGGGAGTTTGTGCTCCCCATTTAGATGAAGCGCCAACTGTTCCTGTTTTGAAAATTGGAATGGACAATCCCTCACTTTACAACCCCAAATCCTTTTTGTTGACCGGATGGAGTTGCTCAATTTCTTGAAGTGTCTCTTATGAATTCTTTGCATGTGTTTTCTGACATCAGAATTTTGTGTTGCGGAATAATCGCATTGGGGGCATTTGAAAGGTTTCTCTCCCCTGTGAATCCTCTCATGTCTTTGAATATTTGAGGAACATGCAGATGAATATTTGCATCCCCCGAATGAGCATTTGAAAGGTTTTTCTCCCGTGTGAGTCCTGACGTGCAAATTGAAATGGTTGCTGTTGACGGTGGAATAGTCACAAAATTGACATTTGAATTTCTTCTCTCCTTTGTGACGAATGGCAATGTGGATCTTCAAACTGCTGGATGTGGTTGTTTTGTGGGGGCAGTGGGGACAAGGGAATTGCTTCTCCTCTGTGTGGGTCCTCAAGTGACGCTTCATATGAGATGAATGAATGGATTTGTAGGGGCAATGTGGGCATTTGTGTTTTTTGACCTTCTCCTTCTCCTCCCCAATCAAATGCACCTTCAAATGAACATTTAATTGTGTTTTTATTTTGGCTGCATAATGACACTCCCCACATTTAAATGGTCGATCTTCTGAATGAATGCGAGTCATGTGACTTTGTAAGCACCAACTGTGCTTGGTTTTTAATGGGCATTGGGGACAAGCAAATGGCTTCTCCTCCGAATGAATCCTCTTGTGGGTGTTTCGATGATCTTTTCGGGTGAATTTTTTGTTGCATTCAGAACACTCGAATTTCCTTTCTTGAGTGTGAACCACTTCTTGTGCCTTTAATTGTCCATTAGTTTTGAATGACTTTTGGCATTGGGGACATTTGAAGTGTTGTTCCCCTGTGTGAGTCCGAAAGTGTATTTCTAAACGTTGCTTTTGTTTGGTTTTGAAAGGACAGAAGGGACAGGGAATTAATTGAGGATCCATAAAGTCAACGCTAATCTGTGTAATAAATCGTTGCAAAATATATTACAATTTCAATTCTGGAGCAAACTTCAATTGTCCATTTTGAATCAATTTGCTTACAAGGAAATTAATTAATAATTATAGAAAAATATATGTATAATGCAGCAGAAAAAAATAGAAACAGCAGTAATTGATAATATTGCGATTTTCTTGATCTAAATAGCGAGCGAAGCGAGCTATGTTAGATAGAGCCCGAAAATTTGTTTACTGCATTTTCTATATTTTTACTACGGCGAAAAATGTATGTCATAATTATATTGAGTATTAATTTAAAATCTGTTAAAATTAAAATTTAATTTACCTTCAAGTTCACCTGAGGAACTTGTATGTAGGTAGAAATGAACAGAAAAGCAAAGAAAATTCAGGACCAATTTGAATAAATGGAATGCTCTTGTGTACACTCGATAAACTGTTTTTTAATGAAGGGATCCACAGAGTCTCAATTGGAAAAGCTGTGGAAGCTCGTGAGATATTTCTTTGTGAAGAAAAGAGAATTAAATGGAGGTCTCAAAAAGGAATGTGAGCAGCTGGGAGTTTCGTGAAAGGATTTTATTTATTATTTTTTTAAGTGGACGTGTGGACCTTTAAAGGTTATTTTTAATTATTTGTCATGTCGGTTGTCAACTCCCAATTTATGGTCGATGGGCCCTCAAAGTTCGAGAAAAGAGTATGAGGCCGACAGGGGACACAAAAATAGAAAAAAAAGGTCAGAAAAATCGAACGATAAGTCCCTTTGAAGGTTCACTCCCTGTGTGGGTCAGAATATGGACTTGAAAACTTTGTATTTTGGGTTGAATGGGCAGAAGGAACAAAGAATTGCTTTGATCATCTCCCCTTTGTCTAAATCGCTAGAAATATTTAAAATTCCAACTCCATGTCACTGGTTCTTAAAAAGGTATTAAATTTATCCAGGGTTCGATTTCTGTCGGCAAAAACAGAAAATTGTCTGTCAGTGGCAGAAAGTGGCAGAAATTAAAATATGACTAACAGATCTTTTGTACACAATTAAGCATCTTAATATTTTGGTAACAGGTTTTTACAGGTAAAAATATTGAAAGTTCAGATAAATATACTGAAAGTACGATACATTTTTTTACCTGCACAGATTTTAAAAATTCAGGTGATTTTTTACCTTGAAAAAGAACATTGCATGATCAATGTAGGCTATCCACTTGGGTCAATATTAAATTGGAATCAAACATAATGACGGTAGCACAAAAAAAATAATTCACTCGGATATGAAAATTTTTCCGACCCATCACACAACTCAATTGACCTCTGTAGGGCAATCAGTTGGAAAGATCTCCACTTAGAAATTGTTTGAGGTCTAAGCAAGCTCTAATCGGGTTCATCCTAATTCTACCTCCGATCTATGTCCTTCAGGAAAATCGATCTTCTTCAGATCTCCCACAATTCATGTAATTTAATTATTATTGTTGTTCAAGGACAACAAACACAACAAGTCTCAATGTGGACAGAAAGTACACATTAAAGGCTCTCTCAAAACTTATTATATAAGTCTCTAAAGTTTTTTCACAATTTTTTAAATTAATTAACTTTTGAAGGGGTAAAAAGTCAACAAGGAAAAAAATGATCAAAGTGGACTTGAAGGTCCCATTAAAGGCTCTCTAAAAATGTATCATACGAGTCTATACGAATTGAGGAAAAATTGACAACTTTACACCATCTTGATGTGAATTCACAATCTTACGAACATTAAGTTTGTACGTGGTCAATACCCAATAACTGCAGTAAGTCTCGATATGCCCTTAAAGTCCACTTGAAGGCCTTTCTAAATTAGTCAGACACTTGTTCTCATGCATTAAGGTAAAAATTATGACAAAATATCAAATATGGATAAGTTGCAGTTTTTCTTGAAACACTTGGCTTTTATAAAGGGTACAAAGTCAACAATCACTACTAGTTTCGATTTTTGAACGACAAAAATCAAAACTTTTACTAAAAATATTGAAGTTAATCTATACTTTTTCGTAAAAAATGTGAACTGACACAAAATCTTTTCAAGCGAAGTGATTAAAAAATACAACTATAGAGTAGTTGATCATCACAATAATTCTAAGAAGTTGTAAAGTTAAATGGTCTGTTCTAGAATGTACGGCTGTTTTTGCTGTGCAAACGCTGTCACCTCTAGCATTTATCCAGTTTCTTGAACTTTGTTTTGTGCCTTGTTGCTATCGTGATCTGGTCTTCATTGACGGTTTTGTATAACGAAGTGGTTTCCAAGTGACAGTGAACCAACAGAAGCTTCTAGAACACTAGAGGTGCCCGAGACATAACATAGAGTCATGTTTCTGCGACTTATATGACCATTTAATGGTCACGAAGTATGAATTTGCCTTAGTTGGAAACCACATGGCATGTACAAGGTTCGGTAATTAAACACATTTTAATGTGCCCAATGGTTGAATAATTAATTTTTCATTCCACAACGACTAATAAAGTATGATTTAGAGCCGGCGTGAAATTGAAATCGTAGTAAAGTGAAGTGAATGTGTCTGCCGATGATGAAAAGGGTCTGATCAACACCATCCTATTAGGAAGAGTTATGCGAATTTGCCATTTTTGTGGGTGCATGAACCTGGTCAGCTACAGGTAGGTTTGTTTGATTCATTAAGTAGTGAGCGAATCGAGCGTAGTTTGAGATCTCCGAAAACTCTGAAGCATGAAGTTAGGTTAACAGGTTCACTCACCAGATTCAATTACCATTTACGTTTCCCGACATAATTCAAAATTAACATGACTCTTCCCTGTCCATTATTGTAATATGCAGCGTATGACAATTCGGTTCTATTGGGTTTTTTGTGCTGTAAATTGGCCCGAGTATTGAGGAAAATTTGGGGGAAATTCAAATACGTTCAAATCTTTGAGCCAATTTACGACGCAACAAATTCATTTGTGTCGGGTCTGTTACAACAGACCCGGGGTTTTCTTGCCCAAAATACATAACCAAAATTCGGATGGACAATGCTGAATGATGTTGTAAAGAGATTTACATTTATGAATAACTAAAATGACGGGGAACTGAGTCATAAATGTAACTTCCATAAACTTTCAAAAAATTAATTGAATTGTCAATCAAAATATCTTACGATGACTTTCACATCGGCGTCACTTGCTGAATCATTTAGTAGTAGCCTATTCCCAATCTCATCACCATCTACACTTATTTTTCCGATATTCAGGGTAAACAAGTTAACTGAAATATATTCAGATTTTTTGTTGAAAGGAGACAATCAATTTTTGGCAAATATTTTTACCAGAACTTCAATATATTTACGGGTAGTTTCAATATTTACACCTGAAGTTGTAACATAAATCCCTGTGCATTCAATTAAAATTCCAAAACCAAAAATAGCAGCCCTTAATTTTTAGAATGAAACTCTACTATCTCGGTTTAACCAATTTCCAATCGATTCCAACTTATTTACTGTA
>JAQHQX010000011.1:0-33883 GCA_034694425.1 Arrhopalites sp. Gr-Col-00791
AGTCCGTTTCCAATCGAGTGAAAAGTTTGTCATCTTTAGATAATTTCAAAATCTTTTTGGATCTATGGAATTAAAAATATATTTTTGTCACATTCCGTTTATAAAATTAAAAGTAAATCAAATAATATTAAAGTTTTGAATTCTGAAGGGGTACATTGAAAATTATGACCCCGATGTCGATTTTAGTCAGAATTTGACCTCAAATGACCTGTAACTCCGACACTATTCAACTTAAAAATATTTCCTTCAAAGTACCCCTGGGGAATTCTTCTATGAGCTTAAGTTTTGAATTCTGAAGGGGTACATTCAAAATTGTGACTCCCAGATCGATTTTAGACTGAATTTAGACTCAAATTGACCTTAAATGACCTGTAACTCCGACACTATTCAACTTAAAAATATTTCCTTCAAAGTACCCCTGGGGAATTCTTCTATGAGCTTAAGTTTTGAATTCTGAAGGGGTACATTGAAAATTATGACCCCCAGGTCGATTTTAGTCTGTATTTCTACTTAAAATGACATTAAATGACTCATATCTCGGAATCTATCAAACTTAAAAATATTTCCTTCAAAGTACCCCTGGGGAATCCTTCAAGCAGCTTAAGTTTTGAATCTTGAAGGGGTACATTGAAAACTGTGGCCTCTGGGCCGATTTTTCGAATCGTCGGCCAACTTGACATTTTCAGCCGCGACGGCTGCTGGCGGCTGACTTGACGCCCATTAACTTATTCCATCGAACTACAGCGCGAAGACTGCTCACGGATCGGATTTTCATCCGATCCGATCCGACAGCCGTTGGATAAAATTTTAATCCGATCCGACGGATCTGAATGTCGGATCATCCGAATGTTTAGCCCCAGTGAGTCCTCCACGGCATATACATACGTCCATATTTATAGTGGGGGATAAGGAGATAGGATGGGGGATACGTGGATACAGTTGGGGGTAAATTTTATTGTTAGTTGTATTTTCAGGCTAAATTGTGGCAGGCTAGTTCATCAATAAAATTATTGTCATTTGGTTCGAGCTATACGATAGAAGACTGTTCGGGTACCATTATGAGTGACTAGATGATACTGTGGCAAATTCTTAACTGGAAAATTGTGCATCAAAATATCAAAAAAGGTAGAGTAGAAAGTCTTCCATATCTGAACAATCAAATTGATGGAGGCTACAGAAACTTTAACCACATTTTCCATTTTTTACCATTTTCCGTTCAAAAATTCCAGAGAAAGAACAGGCTTTTGCCCAATTTTGACAGTGGACTTTTTTCAAGTCCTTGAGAACTCTCAGGATATTTCTATCCAATTAAGTTGAATAGCTTCTCCGTTGAAACAAACATTTTTCATTCACGAAGAAGCTTTCCAATTACTGATAAATATCCACAAATATACTAGAAAATATTATTTTCATACTCAATTATTTGTGAACGCTTTTGCATTCGGAGCTGTTGGAACCTGGAACCAGGAAAGCCTGGAATAATTCGCTGTGCTCTTGGTAATCGGAATTCCTAAGCGTCTCATTTTCACGCTCTGGATATTGTCAATCTGTAGTCCACGATTGAAATCAGACATTTAGCGCAATCCCTTTTCATCACATTTAACTGAGCGTTTCATTTTATAAGATTGTATTAAGTTATTGACCCGCATCTCTATATTCATCCATCAGTTGACTCAAAAATGATTCATTATATTCAATTGCCCTTAAATCTGTCCATAATCGTCTCAATACTTACATCTTGTACCATCTTCGGAAACAGAATTGAACTCCAAAAAACTGCATCTGCATCTTTAGGTCCAGAGTTGAACCTCCTCTTTGATCATACGACGAAATGTTTCATATTGATTCTGGAATATTTTCCACTAATTGACTACTCTGCCCTCCAGCTCTTTGGAAATACCCAAATCATCAATTCCAACTTGACCTCGACCTCTGACCTCCAAACCCAACCAAGTCTTGCTTCTAAAGCAATAGATATGATGTACTCAAATAAGGACAGTACACAACATTTAGCTCATCATGAGAATTGCATCGCTTCTTTGAAGTATTTAAAATGTTACATCGCCTTTACCGTCCATCCTATTCCTTCAAACAAGAATCCAATTCCTCAATTCGAATCAAGCTTACTAAAGTCAGGACACGATTTTCAATCCATCTTGAGACAGTTTATGACTCACCGATTGCCCATTTTTCCCACCATGTTTTTTATGTTTGGCCCCTACTTCCCTATACGACCACTTAGCATTAACAAAAACTTGATCCGTTTCACGAACATGAACTCCATATTCTGGCTTGAGTATCGCAATCTGCAAGTGACTCCAACAAAATCTCAACAAATTCAAATAGTTGGTGGTGACTATATTTGCCGCCGTTGCAATCAAGTGGTCTGGAGTAGGTCCCAAAGATTCGATTGTCCGTCAACTAGTTCTTGTTATCAGGCCATGATGGACGCATACCACCAAGTGGTAGATGATGGTAAAAATATTCGTTGGGATATCGTGGGATCAAATTATTTGGACCATCACATCAACATTATTTTAGGTATCGAAACTCCACTAACACCACCTGTCCTCTTGTACAACAAAAATTTGGATCATTCATATTTTTCCTTCAACTTCATGCTGGCCGTATTGAATCAGACAAATATTCTTCAGTTTGACCGAGAACCTTCAGATAATCTCATTTCTTACGACAGTGCAATACTCGACACATCTTTGAGGATTTCTGAGACAGAGTTTGTACCAGTAGACACGGATGAAAGACTCAAGTTTATTACAGCAGATGGCATTGATGTACTTCATCCAACTCTTTCCGTCTACCTGGCACCTTTACAATTCCAAGTTTGGATCTGCATTATCATTTTTTCTACTCTAACCACCATTCTGTTTTTACTTGGTTTCTTGTCTTTAAATTCAACCTTGAAGATGAGCGAATGCCAAAATCTATTTGAATTTAATTTTGTTGCTTTCATCTGGATATTTCGTATCTTAATCGAGCAACCTGAATGCAATAATGGATTTTGTATGTATTTCAAAAACGTCGAAAAAAGGTGGCACCCTATCATTTCAAAAGTTTGTACCATCTTAAGTGTCATCTGGTTAACAGCAGGATTGATTTTAACAAACGGCTATAAAGGAATTATAAAAGCTGAACATACTGCAGCGTTTCCATTCACTACAAACTGGAGCCATCTGGCGGAATTTCGATTAGCTACAGGTGAATTTTCAGTATTGACAGCTGACGCTTGGTCTAAATGCTCTCCAGTGGTACATGGAGAAACAATGGGAATTACTTACTTGGTGACGATGCCATCAGAAAACATGTCAACATTTGAATACAAAATCTGGTTCAACGGCCTATATGAGGAATCAGTCTCTTGCGAAGATGAACGGAATGCAGACGGCAAACTTTTAATGACCGCCATTTATCCCAGAAACTCAAGTAGGTGCCAACGACGATTTGAACTCGCACAAATTCTCAACATGACCAGACCAACTTGCAGTAACGAATTACAAAATCCCAAATTTGTTGAAGCGAATTTGAACAAGCAGAAGAGTCTGTTGATTTTTCCAGAGAGAGATTTTGAATATTTTTGGGATCTATTTAAATCTTTGATGAAAAGAAATTCTGAATGGAAGTTTGCGCATAATTGTAAATTCATTGATAACTTTATGTGCTTTGAATACTCCTACAGCTTTTCTGCTCGTAATGGGTTTCGTGTCAAGGAAACAAGATTGATACCCAGTAGATTCAAAGTGGCGGTAAGATCGGGATTATATCAACATTGGAGGGGACTCTATCGATACAGATTACATCAGCAAGATCTCAAGTTTAGTTCAGTTGGAGAGTCCACACAAGTTGTCAGTGCTTTGAGTTTGGAAAAATCTGACATTTATTTAATTTTTTATGGATTTTGTTTCCTCTTTTTATTTCCTGTAATTAGTTTCTTGAGAGAAAAATTTTTCAAATATTTTGTAAAGTTTTTTTTGGCACTTCAGTTATTTCTCGCTAATTAGAATCCAAAAAGGATTTTTGTGTATTTAAATTAGCGCAGCAAACAATGTTGTAAACTAATGACCAGCTGTGTCATTTAATATAATTTTCTGTTGTAGAGCGTGGGGGAGTCATTGTCGCAGGCGTTTTATTTACTTTTCGCAGATGACCTGGCATTTTACATTTTTAACGATAACCAAAACAGACTAATAAATGACCTTAGCATAGTTCTGGATAACTTGGACAACTGGTGCACTGACAAAGATTTAATCATAAATTACTCCAAAATGCAATACATGCTGATTTCCAAAGCATCCATTGGCATACATTTGTGACTACAATATTACAAAATATTGCTAAACTTTATCTCGAAATGTTGACATATTTTCTGAACAGTATATTGCAACCTGGAGTGAGGCACACAACTTTCAGAAAGTTTCAAGATGACATGACGCACTAACAAAATTCCAATGTTTCACGAAAACCTGGGCATTTTTGAAACTATGGATGACAGTGCGCTCAAAGTATTTCGAAAATCCTGATGGAACGCTGTACGATTTAAATGTCGTTTAAATTTTCGTATTGGAAAATTACTTTTGTTGGAATTTTGGTAAAGAGAAAGACTTGCATAAAAGCTTGTAATTAGGGTTCGAAAGTGGTTCTATTTAAGCCGGCATTTACTGGCTCTTACTGGTTCTAACCGCCCAGGACAGTAACCCCCTGTCCTGTCCACAACACAAATTAGTAGATTTTACTCTTATTTGCCAATTTTGTCCATAGGCCAGTAACAGCTAGTACTTTCCAGTAAAATCCACTGTCCTGGATAAAATTCAACCTGGACTGTCCAACTTCCCAAACTTCCCACTTGGAAGTGCACACATTAAAACATCCAATCTCTGTAAATATCACTTGAAAAAACTTGGCATGACTATCTGACATTTACGAAAGATTCGAGAATTATTCTAAATTGTTCTCTGTGAATCCGGTCAAGAATCACGAGATAGAAATTTAAATATCTGCAATTGACCAGAATGCATCATTAAAGCAACTTCAAGTTTCATTATCACAACAAAAATTAACGTTCTATCTTTTGTCGAAACAAGAAGGTCCAAGAGCCAATTTGGGATCTGGTTAACTACTCTTCGCACACTTTGCACACTTCGCACACTGTAGTTAAATAAATAAATATAATTACAGGAAAAATTTCAGACTTCACCAAAATCTCCCCAGTTGTTCCCTACGTCACACATTGTGACAAATGAATGAAGAAAAGCGAATTTTCAGAAAAACATCAAGTTGTGAATATTCGAACAAATGGCACTAAAAACTGTTTATCTATCGTCCCGTCACATTTTGGTAAAGCTTAAGAAACTTTGGAAAAATTCTGGAGGCAGCAAATGATTTTTGAAAAAAGCGAATTGCATAAGCGTAAGTAGGCAATTTTGAAATGTTTGCTGCAAGTTAGTGCCAACAGGCGCTCTCTGGACTTGTAAAAAGTTGTAGTGCGACCAATTTGGATGCGTTTTGCGCCTAAATTGGCTGTGACAACCTGCGACCTCGGAAATACGAGGAGTTTGAACATGTCGTCTCGGCCATTCAATTGCATTTATGTACATACGTACTCAACTCAACATTTCAAATCTCTAAAAACAATGTTTTCGTCAATAATTTGTCTTCAATTAACAAATATACATTATTTTCATCAAAAATACAAATATTCAAATATTTAAAAATTCGCTTCTTTCTTGCATTCGTCACAGTGTGATAGGAATTATTTTTACTGTGACGCGTCACAGTAAAAATAATTCCTATCATAATGGAAAAATTCGTGACGGTTCGCTATTTTTTGGACTTCGAATCACTGTGGAATGTGTCCAAGGGATAATTTAATTTTATGGAATTAACCATTCTGCCATTAGCAGAATAAAAGTGGAAAACGACAACGCACAAAGTGTGAAGCGCAAGAGCAGGTGAACACACATTGAACTAGACGTCTTGCGTACCTCCTAATGTTGACAATTTTCACTTTCACAATTTTTTCGGTCCAACTACATTTGCGAAGAGCGACAGAATAGTGCAGTCATGTTCCCACCTGATGCCTATGTCACAACAAAAATAATATTTATCATTATTTGAAATCGAAAAATTCGAAACGCTAAAAATTAGGATATAGACCAAAATACTGCAAGGCAGACATCCACAACAAGTTCGTAGGAATTCCGTTAGCATATTTGTTATGAACATGGGGCACTATTATTATAATAGTATCATAGAAAGTTTGTGATAGTATCCCACAATGTGCTTCCCAAACCAATTAATTAGTTGATCATACTCCTATAAGTGGACACAAGTTTTAATACCCGTGGAGAGGGTTCGTCCAAAAGCCATTTTCAAGCATTATCAAGATCACTTGGTTACTGGCTAAAACTATTATATGCTGTTGTTTACCAATGTCAACCAAGTTTGTCAACAAAGAACCGGGCCAGAGTTTTCTACTGCATTTTGGGTGACATTAGTTGACATCAAAATTATAGCAAAATGAATTGTACCAATTGAATAATTTTTTATAAATAAATAAATGTGCAATTAACATTAAAAAACTATTAATTTTATACGCTCGACGAAATAATCCACGGATAATTGAAGACTGTTCAGTGCGTGTCTGTGTATCGATACTTTCGGCACAGTATCACCATGAACTTTCAATGAAATTACATAATATAATTTTGTAGAAAATTTGTACTAAATCCTAAATTTCTCTATTTCCTGGCGTTTCTCTATCTCCCTATTTCTACGGTTCAACAGCCGTTGGTAAAAGCTGGTTATTACCATTTTCCCCATTTCCAGGTTTTCCCATGGGTGATACTTTTCGCGACACTATTTTTCATCAAAATGGCACTCCTTTTACTGCATTTGGCACTAAAAATATTACTTGTGTCAATAAAATTATAAGTTTTCGAGTATAATCTGGGTGCTGGCTATTTTTAGTCACTAAAATTTAGAAATTAAGAATTTAGTGCCAAAATGAGTATTGTTAGTGCTGAATAAATATTTTTATTGCCACAGTGAGTATTTTTAGTGCTCAAAAATTGTGTGCCAGCATTAACATATGTAGTGCCGCAATAATATTAACCCTTTTCCCATCTGCTCCATTTCACTGGAATGGAAGATGTGTTGGGGCTCCGCAAGCATTATGAATAATAATTTATGATAGAAAGGAATCATCTCAATTTAAACGTTCTCAACAGCATTTTGATACTTGACTGGAATATCACTTTTTAAACCTTTTCAGCAGAACAAAAAACAGATTGAATTCTGGTTTGAATAAAGCTTCAAGTTACAAATGTACACATGCATATGTCGTTTTATATAGTTTTGTATCCATCGCTTTTGAGGATTTCTGTACCTTCATTCGTATCGAGTATCGCAATATCGTTTTCAAACTGATATGCAACAAGAGGTGGCTACAGCAACAAAAAATCCTTGGACTGTTTGAGTGGAAACACAAGTATCTATCCTTTAGATACTTAAAATATATAAAAATATAAAAGTATAAAGGTAAAATCTATCTCGCAGTCCAAATATTTGACTGATACACACGTATTTGTACTGACATTCTAACAAAATAAGCCCTGTAGATGAAAATAGGCGTTAATTATACAAGCGAGATAATAATGCACGTGATAGGATGGACAATTTGCTCAGGTAATCACGTACTGGTTTTAATGTTTTAATCTGATATCAGTACATAATGCGCAACCCCATTAGGAAAATTGGTTGGGTCACCCGACTGGGTTTACTTTGGAATCAACATGTATGTATTTTGAATGGCCAAATTCCAATTCGTTACATTACGACACTTTGTGCTGACTAGTGAGTAAATTTAATGCGTCATTGCTTTGGTCCTGTCCCCAACATAACGGCAGTTTCCCTGCTCCTCTTGATAATTTCAAAAGGTTGGGTCGGTACCCGAGCCAACGTTTGAAGGGGAACAATTAATTTACTTACGTTGTGATTGAACGAATAAAATTTTCTATAAAAAATTGTAGACAAGTATTGAAACTTTAATTAAACAAGATCGCCAATCTGTTTTTTGTGCTGTTGAAATTTATTTAAAAGTCATACTCCAGTAAAGTATTAAAATCCTATTGAGGACGTTAACAATCTTAACGTCCTCAATAGAATTTTCATACTTTTAGGATAAAATTAAGAAAATTCTTCTCCATCATATTGCTTGTGGAGCCCCAACCCATTTCCTATCCAAGTGAAATTGAGAAGATGGGAAATTCTGGATGTGCACAGTCTACATTGAGCCAAATATCAGCATCTGAAAACATTTTCTCCATATGGCTCCCTGAGAAAACAAAGAAATTTCAGAAAACAAGTATAGAAGCAAAAAGGAATCAAAAGTCTATTCTGTCAGTTTTCAATCTAAGGAAACCCAACAAAGAAAAAATAGCCTGGATGAGGTCAATTGCGGAACCATCACAACTTTTTCAACAGAGTGATGATACATCTGAAAAATATGTGAGTAGTGAATCAACTAACATCAACCCATCATCATGTTGTAACAATCGTGGTTCAATATGTCATCCCTGCAGACCATTCAACTCATCCTCGATGCTGAGAATCCTGAGTGAAGGAAAATTTTCCAAAGTCTTCACAACGAACCCTGACGATCAGTCTAATGGGGGTTATGCTTGGAAAGTCGTGCCATCTTTGAGTAAAACCAATTTTTCAAAACACAAATTGCAAATTCAACAACTAAGGAAAATATGGGAATTCAATTGCGATGATGACAGCGTCGTAAAATCCAGAGTGGGAGAAGATAATATCGTTCAAATAATAGATTATTTCATCATTCCAACTGTTCTGACAATTGATGATTGTGTGAATCCACTGAACTTTCATCTAAAAACATCAAAGCTCATTCCTATTCAATCTTATCTGTTTGTTCAAATGGAATATTGTCAAGGTGGAACTTTATACGACTGGATGGCGACCAGTCGCGTTGAACTGAGTGATACAAAGAAATTGCACCAGTTGGACTTACAGTGTCAACATTTTATCAAAAATATTGCTGATGGATTGACTTGTCTTCAAGCACACGGTGTTCAACATCATAATCTGACCCCACACAATATTTTCCTTTGTTATTTGACTCAAGAGCGTCATCATGAATATTCGTATGAAAGGGAGATTAAATATTTTTGTAAAATCGGTGGATTTACTTTTGGAAATAATCATGGCAACCAACCGCTACAATACTATTCCCATGGTAAGGAGATCAACAGCAAAATGTACATGAGTCCTGAATTACTTGAATTACGGCCATTGAAATTGAGTTTAAAGTCTGACATTTACTCATTGGGGGTTCTTACGTTTCAACTTCTGGCCACTGCCCATGGGAGGATGTCTACGGTTCAATATAAAAATTCCAAATTCCAGTATGGTGATGAGGAAACAAAAGAAATGTCTAAATACGTCACGCCTGGTCCATCTGTATGGAACTACATGAAGAAATTCCATGATCCACATTTCATCAAACTACTTAATACACGATTTAAGGAATTGAAGGGACTGATAAGGAGAATGATGTCAAAGAATCCGGAGCAACGACCACCACCTCAACTTATTTCCCAGTTCCTGGATTTACCAAATACTCGAGACGACCAACATCAAGACGAATTTGGGTCGCATGACGACGTCATGGTTCATCTTCACGTTTATTCGCCCCCAGTGTCCAAGTCAGATAATAGTCAGGATGACACTTCAAATCCAGTTGCTATTGTAAGTGCTATTGAAAATTTTAATTAATGTTCATTTATTAATATTACAAAAGTACACATTCAATCCTCAAATGTTATGTACTTTGCTCAATTTGTATTGAATTTTTTTCACGAATCTCGAATATGGATGATTGAATCAGATGCCAAGGCAACATGGCTTCAACAACAAGTGTGTAGATGCGACCCAAAACATAGTTATGAGAAAAGAAGACAATGGCAAAAGTATCCATCTCCTCATAGCTCAGAATCATCACATTTGGTCAATTGTGAATCAGTTTCAAAATTATTTGGTAATAATCTTTTTGAATTCAAATCAAGTTGGGTGAGTAACTTGAATGGGGTCAATAATTCTTTCCTGACGATGAATGGATTTAAAGATGTTACTTCCAGTCATCCGAGGTTGGATGTTCGAGACCCACTATTTTCCTATCTAACTTTTCTAAATTTTTGAGCTCCCAAATATATCCGTGGAATAGTAGGACTCTTCTTGATTTGCGTTGGTTTGGTGTCCCTCCGTTGAATGAATTCAGTTCAAGAACAAGTTCTGTAGAAAAAACGAAGCGTCAAAAGCCATTGATCATTATGATTGCCCTTTGAATTATCCCGAGCGCGTCAAGGTACAAATCATATAATTGAAATACAGAAGAATTATTGTGACATCATGATTTGGAGATGATGGCAATTCTTGTGGTCCAGCACTTCATCTTTATCAGATGATTGGGATTTGAGGGTCAATCATGATTTCAAATGTTTGACAATAAACAACTGACATGGACTTTGACTGTCGTTGTTTCAAAAATCGGCTATGGTTACGCCTCACTTAAATTTTATAGTCGTAACAAAAGTTGCAGCCATAGCCAAGCTCATCCCTAAGTCTATGTCCTTGAGATAGACATAAGACTTGGCACCACATTCAATTACTTTGTTCAAGTAAGCCTTGAGAATGCACATTTATAACTATATGTACAATTTTTTTGTAGAATCAATCAATTCTGCTTGCACAAATTGCGGAGATGTTTAGACGGGTCCAAGATGGGTGTCGCAACAAAAGAATAAACGATAAGAATGAATATCCAGACGAAAATAAAAATAGAGCTGGAATCCTGGAACCCTACAATTTCCAACAAGAGTCGAGAAATCGAACCAATGCACACAGATACAAAGCCAATTGTTAAGGCTCATTTAAAGTCGATATAAAGTCCGAGTGAAATGAAAGTGAAGTGAAATTTTTCGCCGGTTGTTTTCGTTGTTTCCTAGAAGAATTTCATTTTTATTTTACTCGGACTTTATATCGACTCTAAATGAGCCTTTAAACATAAGAGTTCACCATTCATTAACTGTGATAATCTTATTCTTGCGAATACTTAAGCCACAAACTACAAATTATTGGTCAAATGATGTTATATAATTTAACTATTTAGTTCCACTAAAACATGTATTTCTTGGAAATCAATGTCAGAAACTTTGAAATATGGAAGCTTAAGAGAATAATTTGATGTAAAAAAATATTTTGACAAAATACTGCAGTTAACTGTAATTGTGCAATTGACATAGACGTGTCTTTATATAACTCATTAGAAGAACACAAACAATTACACTACTAACATTTTCGTTTAGAATCCGAGAGAAAACTATTCCTTGTCATCAATCGGTCCTCAATTTCAAAATCTATCCCCAGTCAAACAGTTAAACTTTTGATTCGAAATAGAAATTAGACCGAGGATACAAAGCAAAATTCATATCTCAAGTCATCAAATTATTTATCAGACAAAATTAAATACTAAGTGTTTTCATAATTTTATATACACACAGCTAATTAAAAAAATCAAATTAAAAATAGACAAATAAAAAACAGTCTCACCTTCCTAAATCAAGAAACAGTTTACAATATTACTAGTCGAAATAAAACAATTGAAATTGTTCAATTTCTGAGTCAATTACTTTCAAAAGATCTAATATGCTATTTGACGTTTTGAGTTTTGAGAGCTCGAGGATATAATGTTTTTTCCATGATGATTCAAGCTTATTAATTTTTGATGACGAGGATGTTTTCAGTAATATTAAAAGACTAAAATTAACTGACAAACGTGTTTATTTTGAACATTTTCATGATTTTTGTTGCTAATGTAATAAATATGTTATCCGAAATATGAGAATGTGCTCTGCCACAAACTTAATTGACTCTGTCGACATTCAACACAACAGTATTAGCAATTGATAATTTATTGAACGTTCATTGAAGTCAATAAATGATTTCAATGAATTGAATTTATTGAAAGGGTCAATAAATTATGGCATGGATTTTTCGCTCTGGTAAAAAATGGCAATTTGCGGTAAAGGAAATAAAACTCCAGTAAAAAGTTTAAAATTCTGGTAAAAAGTAGCAAATACCGGAAACTGGCTTAAAATTGTAAATGAAATTTTTTTGACAAATAAAATGAATCAATTTGAAACAAATGTATTTATTTGTTATTAATTATTCTTATTTACAAAAACAAAATAAAAGCAAAATTAGTGGGTTAATATCTTTGCGGCACCAAATATATTTATGCTGGCACTAAATTTTTCAGCACTGGAAATACTCACGGTGGCACTATTTTTACCGCATTTGGTACTAAAAATATTCACCCAGCAATAAAAATAATAGCACTAAAATTGATCGCTTTTTTCACTAAAAATACTCACTTTGTTACTAAATTTTTAATAATTAGCGAGCAGTTAAAGAATATTCGATACTTTTAGTGCTGAAATGGCTAATTTTAGTGCCAAATGCAGTAAAAATAGTGCCACCTTGATGAAAAATAGTGCGCGAAAAATACCACCCATTCAAGAACTGGAACATAATTGAAATGATACAAATTAGAATCATAATTGTTATTATTTTTCAGTTTATATTTTTATTATTTATTCCTATATTATTGTTTGTTATTTCTATTTTATTATTTATATACAATTTAAAATATAGGAATATTTAAATGCTAGCAATAATTCTTTTATTATAAACCATGATTGTTGTCGCAGCTGTAAAGAAACTTTGCACCAGTGCGGATATCATTAAGTCACAATAGATTATTCCAACCATAAATAGAACAATAAATGATGTAGAGCAATTCAACCACCGGACTATTTAGCCATCGAGAAAGTATTTTTATGGGATAGTCATATTATTCATCCCCAATCACCCATAACATCCACCTGAGCCCCTTCCACTCATCGTCAGTATTGCAACATTCCGGATGGGAGGATAGGAGTAGGTCATCCATGTAGGTTAAGTCATCTGTTTCAAAGATACCTTTGGACAGTCGTCACCACCCACACTTCGGGCCTTGAGGCTGCCTCAGCGCTGGTTGCAACTGTTTTCGGGTATCCCTTCTTGAATCAAACAAATCTCCAGTAACAGAATTTAGTCAATAAAACCCACCCTGGGTACTTTGAATAACCTATTCAACTACAAACTACAGTGTGTACAGCACTACCCGGATTTGGTGAATGTGACGGTGGATGGATGACGCAACTCCTGCATAATGATTCAAAAATAATTTCTAGATGGTTAAATTGCCCGGTGGTAGAAATGTCCGAATGCCACGTAGACACATTTAGTCTTGGTCAATGTTCGCTATCACAAACTGAAACAATCATACAAACAAGGCTCTCTATCTCCCGGGAGAAATTAAATTCTGCTGCACAGAGGGAAAAATTGGGTGGGAAATACGCAAAAAATTGGGAAATAGAGAAATCAGGTGGAAAACTACACTAAACCTTTGTCCTTTTAGCTCAACGACGATATTCAAAGCCTCCTATATTATCGAGTCGTTCAATCAGTTGGGATGCGAGTAACTGTTTTTCTGACAAATCATTAATAATGCCAGCAACATCTGGCTCGACACTCTCAAGTTGAAAACCTCGTTTTGTTTTTCGAACTTCTTTGGAAACATTTATTGCATACAGAAACGCACCCAGCACATGAACGTCACCTCGTAGAGTAGCGGAAATGGTATCTTCAGGCAAGTCACTATCGTATCCCGATCCAGAAAGACTTGTTAATGAGGAATTTTGATCACTTGTCACTAAGTTTGAAGCACCATCATCTTGTCTATCGTCTGAGAGTGCACTTTGGAACGAAACCACACCCATTTCTAGAAATTCAGCAGAGCCAAAATCAATAATTTTTGCCAAGGATGTACTCACATCTGCGCTAGTCTGTCTGACAATCATAATATTTTCCCAATGTAAATCTCTGTGCGCACAATTATTTTGATGAAGAAAACCAATTGCTTCAACTGTTTGACGAAAATACTTTGTTGCTTCGATCCTCATATCTTCTTGATCCGCTTGGTAGTTTTCTAACCATTGTTCCAAAGTCTCACCATCACAATATTCCAAATGTAAAAGGAAGTACTGCTGCCTTGACTCAGTGTCTGGATGGTAACCATGAACTTGTAAACATTCAGAGTGTGTGGAAGGAAAATCTTCTGATGTGAGTTCCTCTGTCCAATGGTCGTAGTATTTCATGATATGTAATTTCCCGCATAGACTTCCACTGTTTAGTAAAAATTCCAGCCGATGCATTATTTTTCCTTCTAAATCCTCCTCATTGTCATCTACTAAACCTTTTTTTCTGGTTCTCTTTACACTTTTGAATTTTAATGCAGTCTCTTGGCTCACGATTGCTGGTGGAGATAAAACAACTTTGGACTTGTAGACAAATCCGAAACATCCTGCTCCTACACAGTTCAACAGTTCAAAATCATGTACAGATGCCGGCATTTGAGTATGTCTCGCGATCTTCTTAGTTGACTACCTGCGGTTTCAAAATATTTCAGTACAATGGAGCTGCTTCTAATCAACACTTGAAAATTGATACACCACCATAACCCATGAAACATACCTAAAAAACACCAAAAGTCAACGTTAACTATTCAAAGCGAGTGGATTTACTTTCCTTCAATAATCATACATTTAAATGAACGCATATCTATGGGCCTTCGTTTGATGTAATATAGAATGAAAGAATATGAAAATTCAAACTGTACATTTGCTTAGATATCGAACTACGACGACGTACTACTACGTTATTTTGTTTGCTTAATTTGATTACAATTTTCAAATTCAAAGTTTAGGACGTGAATTCGGGAGATTGCAACTGAAAACAACAAAAATTTTGAAATTATTTTATTGAATTCGGCTCAGGATTTGAATTCCAATTACCAATTATGGTAGTACATTTTGAATATGTTCCACAACGTGGATTAAAATTTTTGCGATCGTGACGTTCGTTCTAAAATACTCTTCTCTTTCACCACTTACAATACACCTGCAGGATCGACATCCAACGATACGATTTGAGACCCATACGATTGTGTAGGTATCAACAAAGTAGTAAGTTAATGTAGGAGTCATTTCCCCTTATGCGCGGTTGTTTTCAAGTTATAGGCCTCTAAAGGTAAAAAATTCACAAAGTTGTCAACTTTGGGTTCAAAGTAGGTCAACGACAAAAACAGGGGAAATGAATGGCACTATCAAAACAAGCATAAAATTTTCCATGTTTTGTTTTGGAAATTTTCAAGTATTCAAGTTTTTACTTTTTTGAATTTTTGGAACCCTTAAAGAAGAGCGGGGCAAAAACAGCCACTTAATTTTTAATTAAATACAAAGGACACATTCTAGCGTTAAGGTGTCCACACCAATTTTGTAGCCCCATCAATTCTACATGTTATTTGCAGAATTCCTGGATCGAACCATCTTCTTAGAAATTTAAAAAAATCAAAACAAAAGTCAAAAACATTAACATTAAAGTGTACCACCAAAAGTGCCCGAGGCAAAAGTAGGTCACTCTTCCACAATGGCTTCTTCACTCTTGATAATTATTTCTGAGTCGCTAATTAGTCAAAACAAAACGTCGCCTTGAGTGGCTTGTTTTTGCCCCGCTCTCGATTTGGAAAAATTCGTTGTTGACAACTTGGATCTTCCACTGAAAAAATTTCTCCGCCAAACCTCATCAGGAAATGCTGGATTTTATCTAGTCTCTGCCCATTTGTCCCATGTTAAATTTTTGTGGCTTCGTCGAAATTATTTTTTCTCCGCCAAACCTGGTTTGTGAGAATTTCAGATTTTCCACCGACAGTTGACAAATCTGTGAATTTTTTACCTTCAGAGGTCAATAACTTGAAAACGGCCGCGCATTTGGAAAAATCACTCTCACATTGACGCTTCAATGTGGGAGCAAGTCAATGATTGACCTACTACTTTGTTGAGACCTACACAATCGTATGGGTCTCGAATCGTATCGTTGGGTGTCGATCGTGCAGGTGTATTGTTAGCTTACTATACAAATCGTAAAAAGTGAAAAATATATTTTCACTGTTAAAACTAAATCTAGTTATTCATGTAAAGATCATTTTTACTAAAACTAAATACTAAATTAAATGTATTATTAATCTATTAAATTTTAATTACCTTTGAAATACAATTAGGCACGGAGGCGATTCTCAGTGTTTTATTTTTCCCGGTAGAATCGACTGAATAGAGTTTAATTGGATTGGGTGAGTACGACTTTGAAGGAATTATTCACATTTGAATGAGTAACTATCAGTCCGGTCTGAACCATTATTAGATATCAAAATAATGAATATAAGGTAATTGCATGACAACATCATGAACATAGGTATGCATATGTCAAGTGAGCTTTGAATAGTCCAAAAAATGTGACAAGTTTATCAGTTCATTGTAAAGTAAGTTCATATATATATTGAATGTACTCCGTGAATTCATCGCATGGTGATTAAATTTAAAGATAAATGAAGTCTGCACTTCACAAACAAGTAACCTTTTTGGTCCGTACTAACGAGGCTTTCGACGCTACGATTACACAGTCGTGTTCAACACAGAAATAATGTCCAACTTCACGGTTGGATTTATTAACTATGAAACCATGAAATAACTAGTGGGTGGGTCAGAAATGGGGAGAGCGAAAATCCCTATCTTGATATGATTCAAATGTATAAAGGAGGTGTTGCGCAAGTGGGGGTAGCCTCAATGTTAAAAAAAGCTGCCGACAGCCTCCCTTATTTTTTGATATTTTCTTCCCCGGGACCCATCTCACTTGTATTCTGAGTATCAGGGATTTGTAATGGAAAACGAACCATAAATAAACTCTCAGAACTACTTCAGTGTTCCTTTTTTAATGATCATTTACATCAGCAGGATGAGCTGTGCGATATGTCTGCTGACTTCCGAAAGGCCAATTAGACACCAATTAACTTAAATGCGTGAAATTCAAGAAACGTTTTTGTGGCCAAGCCCATTAACCCACTTCCAACTCCCAACTAAGCCAACAACCAACATTTTGGTGCATCTGACACTTAGTTAGGCTGCATTTTGTTACTCCAGACAAATACTAGATATTCCCCGAGTTAAAAGTTCAAAGTCGAATCTGTCGCACATTTTTAAATTTCTAAATATTTTCCTTGACTCGATGAAAAATTTCAAATCCCTTAAGAAAAAACTTTTTTCATTTCCATCCAATCTTGTAATTGTAATAAGGATACTGGAGAAATGTCCAAACGTGTCCAAACTCACGTTCTACCACTTAGAATTCTGAAACCATTGCCAAAATTTTTAATATTTTGTATCCTGGTCGCTTTCGAAATAGAAAATGTGACTTGTGAAAACTCATCCTCCCCAAACTTTAATAAAAATTCCAACGAATTTAGTAAACAATTAAATGTTTCCTCAATTAAAAGGCTACCTGTTTGTATAGTCGGTGCTGGTATCAGTGGCCTCAATTTGGCCATTTTGCTCCAGCAAAATGTTAACAAAGTTTATGCATTCAAGAAGGAAACAAAACCTGGTGGAAAAATTGTGACCCATCGTCAAGGGAACCAAGTTCAAGTTGAAATGTCTCCACTCATTTACGCCCCTTGGCATGACTCACTCTTGCAGTACATTTACAAGTTTGGGTTGACGAATATCCCCTTTAATGATTCTGACCAGGAGATCCTTGACCACCAATCTGGACTGCCCATGGAAATCCCTTCCCGAACAACCGAGGAAATAACCGCTTTGCGATGGTACGTGGAAAAGTACATTGAACATCGATCCAACTATGCAGCTCAACTGGATTCAGATTTCGGCTACGCAAACGTCTCACCAGACCTCTTTGTTTCTTTCATCTATTGGTTGAAGCAGAGAAACTTGTCACCCCTCGAACCTGTTTTTCGTCTCCTGGTGACTGTACTTGGCTACGGTGCTTTGGATGAGATCCCTGCTCTGTATGTTCTAAAGTTCGTAAATGAGCACCAGATTCAAGAGATGGCATCAACCGAAGGATCCTATTGGACTTTGAATGAAGGACTAGACATCTTGGCTTTGAAAATTTCCAGGAGAGTCCGCCACTTATTTCTGGAGATGAGTGGTGCGAATAGAACGGATGCGGTTTCAAGATACATTTTTCCAGAATGTTGAAATAGAAGATGGACGTTCGAAAAAGAGAGATGTGATACGATGTCAAAATGTTATATTGGCATTTCCACCACTGCTGGTCACGATACAGGAAATGATGCCAGAATTGAGCAAAGAGGAGGTTGATGTTTTTGGTAGTGTGAGAATTCAAGGGTATACATCAGATGCTCATCATATCCCTGGACTCAATCGGACCTTCTATACGCTGATGGAGGCAAGTGGAGTCGGGGAGGTTGTCGCTTTTATAAAACAAAGTACCAAAGTAATTCCTAATTGTTTTCTCAACATTTTTTTCCAGATAATATTTTGGATCATCTGACTCATTGCAAGTGCAAAACAAATTTAATCTACATTTCTAATGTCCAATTAATCTAATTGGATCCATCTAAAATCATTTCTCGAATGAATCAGCTTCAGTAGAAGCTGCATATCAGGAAACGATTCGTCATTCGAATTTAAATAAGATGATGGGGATAATGAACGACACGTTTCGAAATAAAATCTCGAACTTGAGCTCGGGGCGAGTTCAGAACATAACACGAGAGCATCAATAATTGTTTTTGAAAAATATCATTTATTTAGATAAACCCAAATGTGTGCAGTAGCTATTCCTGGATTCGTGGGGAATTCAACAGAAGTCTGAGCATCGATGACCATCTTCTGATTCAAGACAAACTGAAAAGAAGTTTGTCTTGGTTATCTTGAATTTTTAGCAAATTTTAACCCCAGGAGCTCATCGAAAACAATTTATTTTAAAAGCTTATAATTCTATCTCCTAAAAAGAGTACAAGAATGATGGGTGTAGACGCTATAAGTGTAAAGTGTTGATTAAACTTTTAAAATACTGCCGATGACATTAGTAAAAACAAGTGGAGATGATTGAAGCCGTGAATGTCTATCCCCCATGGAGAGCAGCGAAGGAAGCCACAATCATGACGAATTTGAAGATGAGACCAACGAACTGAAAATTATTCCATAATTAATTGTATCGTAGTTATGACTTGAACTTGTAATTTATCTGACAACACTTTAAAAATTCAATTTAAATATTTACCTGTCCAACAACCAAAGGTGTGATTTTGTAAAATGAACCGACACCAAATTGACCATTCAGCAAATCAAAATACAAGAGGGATAGAGCCTGATCTTGAATTTCCACATTGTTTTTATTCTGTCGAATCCAAGTACGAATTTTACGGCACTGAAAACGAATAACAGAAAATTCAACTTTTGATATCAATTTTCAACATTTTTAAGGTAGTAGATTCAATGCAAGTGATACTTTACAGAGGGTCAATTTACACCGGCCAAAATGAAATGTAGCCACACGGCTGGCTAAAAGCAAGCAAAAGTGGTCAAAATAAAATACAGGCTATATAACAAGATCTTTAGGATTCACAGCAGCAACAGACTTCTCAGAAAAACTCCATGTGACATAAATGGTTAGTGGTCTTGATTTTAAGGTGTTGAGTATGAGGGAGTATAATATTTACATATTCACGAATTTCACCTAAAAAAGCATGGTCCTGTATACATTATATAACCCAAATGATGCGCTCGTAAACCTTACGCAAACTTATTAAGAAGACCGACATTTCATTTTGACCATTTTAAGTTTCAGCCGGCAAGCAAATGGGGTGGCCAAAAGGCGGTCAAAACCGGCTGGCTGACCACAATTTTGGCCGGTCGTTCAAACCCTGATACTTTACCCTGATGATGATGCTGGATGCCTGGGAGTAAGTGAACCCTAAACCCAGCAGTTGCGACATGACAAGAAACGTATTACGTAAATCACTATCATTTAGAAGATCCACCAAGTGCAAAGCATAATATGGATTACAGTAGACCGCATAAGTACAACAGACAAATCCAAAAGTTGAATTAAAATTTGTAATCAAATTCCGAAAATGCTCAATCACTTTCAAATTATGACTCAAATCAATATTTTCTGCAATTGGATTGAGATTGTTTTCAAAGTTCTGATCACTCTTCAAAATATCCTTGGTCAATTGTGCCACAAAGTAGACTCCTGTAATGGCGAACATGTCAGCCATTATGATGTTGAAAAAATCATAGAGATTCATGAAGGAGATGAAAGTTGCTACCACATAAAACCCTATTGGATATTCCATCAATTTCATTGCAAGATATTCACCCAGAGCAGCTTCGGTCTGATCAATGAGGGAACTTCGAATGGTGGACAATTTGAGCGCATCCATCTTGAAGATCATAGAGTAGTAGCAAAGTACAGCTGGAAAGGATGTTGTAAATAACAGCAAGAAGAACCCAAAGGTTTTCTACAAAATGCAAAATTTAAGAAAACTTGAATTTATTTGACTGCAGCAATTTTATTTCCATTTAAGTTTTGGCGCTAAAAGATGAGACTGTTCAAACGTTTGTTCAGTACTGAACAAATTACTTTACATGGAAACTTGGTCTTTCAGCAAAATGAAGCAACGGCGATTCGTTTAGAAGTCGAAAGAAATTGGTGATTTTGGTTTTTTGAAAAAACGCTAAATATCGAAAACATGTTGCGTGAATGAAAAACGATACGACGAAACTTATATCAAAATATTTCAATGGATTTGTACTCATCTGGATCTGTTTCAAACTTGAAAGTAAGGAGGTCCAAGCTGTGTGGAAACTGAAGAGCTGCAGTAGAATGCAAATTGTCTGAAAATTTTGAAAATTGAAATTCAACAAAATGCTGTAAATTGTGAAAAACTCATTATCTTTGTTAGGTTGTACAACGAATTTAAGACCTATTGTAAAATATTTAGTTTTATAAAATGCAAACGAAACTCATTTAATTTAATTTAATTTAATTTAGAATGACTTTCAGAAAAATGTGAAAAAAAATGTTGAAAACCTTTTGGAAGGAATTTTCTACAATAATTAGACCACCCAATTTAGGACTGAACACGAAGCGGAATGGAAGTACAGCTGGGAAGTAATAAAGATAATTGACACTGTACAACCAGATGCTGAACCATGAATTTTGATTTCCAAACATGTCTTTTGAAATTTTTTCCTCGATGGCTAAAGTAAATTGTTGGATTTTCTTGAATGCCATTTTCAACAAATATGGTGGATATTGTAGCCTTGTAATTTACCTTAACAAATTCAAATATATAATACGAATGTTGGAGCACCAGCAAGAGTATGTCCTCTATCTCAAAACCTTTTAAGAATCAGAAGAAATTGTGGCTGCCCAAATCGAACTTTTAACAAAAATAGTTATATCATTAAGTCGTTGATGGAGGACATGTTCGAACTTGTTTCATTTAATTGTTCTTGACGTTGAACAACTTCCAAACGAAGGATTCTCTAGATAAATGAATATTTAAGTTACTTACAAACGCAGTCATTTACTCATTTAGTTGTCTATCATGTCTAGCTCTACTTATATAAATGTAGTTTCGATGACCGGCAAAAAGTGATAGAAGGTGGTTATATCCACCAAGCATTTTATTTAAGTAGCTACAGTACCCACAACCTACTACCATTCCACCTATTTGAGTTACAATTTTGGCCAGTGCAAAAAAGGTGCAATTCACTTGGAAAAAGAAGGTTTCACTGCAAATAAATTGGTACTACTGAAAAAATGGCATTTGCCAGCAAAAAGAAGAGATTTCACTACAAAATTACATGTTTCGCTACAAAAAATATTTTCCACTGCAGAATACTTGATAAATATTGAAAGTGGAAATAGAATTGAGTGTTTCTGAAATAGTGAATCTAGAAAAGAGATCACTTTGGGCAAAGATTTTATTGGGTACCCAATAAAATATGAAATATCTAAAACCCATTCCCCACATTTCTCAATAACTTCCCACTTTTTTCATAATTTTCCATCTCTATCTGCAATTACCTCACAATTCCCCATCTTTTAAAGCAATAACTTAAATAATTTAAATCGTTTGTTCGACATTATAAAATTTTTATTTCAATAAAATGTTAACTACAAAACAGTAAAAACGATATTTAAAAAGTAAAGTTTGCAAACTATCAAAACTTGTTCTAGTCTAATTGCAATTATTTGAATTATAACTCTTCTGACCGGGAATTGTGAGAGTTTTGTGAAGAAAGTGGAACTTGTTGGGAGTGAAACGAGAATTTGGCGCCAAAACAACATGTCATTGTATGACCTCTACTGTTTTCACAGGTGTAGGGCCAGGTCAAAGGACAAAAGAAACGACCATTACATTAAGAACTAGTGAAATTTTTTTTGCCAAATGTGAGTGCCAAGGAGTTCCAAGATGTGATCTGCGAAAAGTTGTAGTGTTCAAAATACCATCCATCCTTTTTGTCCTTTTCAGTTTTCCATTTTACCCTGGCTGGATTTTTCCATTGCTCAAATTTTCCATTGTTCGGAGTCCACATTCAAAGCCTTGAATATGTCGGTGAAATTATTTACCACAATTTGTTGAACAAGAATTAGCTATTATCCTCTAGACCTTTAATTAACTTGTCATGTGGATATAAATGTACATTTATTTTGGCATGTTACCAGTTGCTAGTTACTACTTGCAATACGCTAAATTGCTACGTTGTCATATGAAACAATTTCACAGTTTTCCTTCTACGAATGAACACAATTTGGTTGTATGATCCAAACTTTTCCGCCCCTTTATTTCTCTCATAATAGGGACAGTGGGGCATGTTCAAATGGGATTTCGGCTACTCAAATGTCTCACCTGACCTCTCTGTTTCTTTCATCGATTGGTTGAAACAGAGAAACTTGTCACCACTCGAACCTGTTTTTCGTCTCCTTGTCACTGTACTTAAGATAAACGTTCGAAAAAGAGAGATATGATACGATGTCAAAAGGTTATATTAGCATTTCCACCACTGCTGGTCACGATACAAGAAATGATGCCAGATTTGAGCAAAGAAGAGGTTGATGTTTTCGGTAGTGTGAGAATTCAAGGGTGTACATCGGCTGCTCATCAGATCCCTGGACTCAATAGGACCTTCTATACGCTGATGCAGCCGAGTGGAGTTGGTGAGGTCGTCGCTTTTATCAAACAAAGTATCAAAGTAGGTCCTAATTGTTTTCTCAACAGTTTTTTGCCAAATCATTTTGATATTTTGGGTCATCTGACTCATTGGAAGTATAAAACAAATTTAATTTACATTTCTAAAGTCCAATTAGTCTAATTCTATCCATCTACAATCATTTCTCGAATGAATCAGCTTCAGTGGAAGCTGCATATCAGGAAACGATTCATCATTCGAATTTAAATAAGATGATCGGGATAATGAACAAATGAACTACATGTTTCGAAATAAAATCTCCATTACGAGGTCAGCTTGACCTCGGGGCGAGCTGAGAACATCAGACGAGAGCATAATTCTTTTATTGAAAAAAATGTCGATTATTTAGATGAAACCAAATGTGTACAGTAGCTATTCCTGGATTCGTGGGGAATTCAACAGAAGTCTGAGCATCGATGACCATCTTCTGATTCAAGACAGATTGAAAAGAAGTTTGACTGGACTTGAGGGGGTAGGTGGGATGTCACAAACTTTTTACCGGGAAGCTGCCAAGCACTTCCCACATGTCAAGAGGAAGTCGCTGGAAGGAGGATTTTATTCAAAATTGAAAAGAATTCAAGGACAGGGAGGACATTACTACGCAACAACATTACTTGGATTTGAACTGATGGATACTGCACTCAAAATGACGGAAGCTTTCGTCAACAAATATTTTTAGTTTACATTTTTGGAATTTCATTGTGTTTTAATTCTTATCTATGGGGTTCCTCTTTTTTTGAAAATATCCTGACACTTAGCAAATCAAAATTAAAGTTTCTACGTAAATCGATCATGTTCACAAATTTTTTTAAATTAAATTGACCGCCACCCCCAGTGCAATTAGAATTTTATATCACATTTAACATGAATATCTTTTTTTCTTGAATCGGGAACAGTGTGTGGTGCCGTCAATGACTATTCCCATGGAGAGCAGCGAAGGAGGCCACAATCATGACGAATTTGAAGATGAGACCAACGAACTGAAAAATATTATACAGTTAATTGTATCTTAGTTATAATTTGAGTTTGTAATTTGTTTGAAAAAAAATTTAAAAATCCAATTTATATATTTACGTGTCCAACAACCAAAGGGGTGATTTTGTAAAATGACCCGACACCAAATTGGCCATTCAGCAAATCAAAATACAAAAGGGATAGAGCCTGCTCCTCAATCTCCAAATTGTTTTTATTCCGTCGAATCCAAGTACGAATTTTACGACACTGAATATAAACAACCAAAAATTCAACTTTTGATTTTAATTTTTAAGAATTTCAAGTTGGCAGATTCAAATCAAGTGATATTTTACCCTGATGATGATGCTGGATGCCTGGAAGTAAGTGAACCCTAAACCCAGCAGTTGCGTCATCACAAGAAACTTATTACGTAAATCATCATCGTTTAGAAGATCCACCAAGTGCAAAGCATAATATGGATTACAGTAAACCGCATAAGTACAACAGACAAATCCAAAAGTTGAATTAAAATTTGTAATCAAATTCCGAAAATGCTCAATCACTTTCAAATTATGACTCAAATTATTTTTTGCTGCAATTGGATTGAAACTGTTTTCAAAATTCCGATCGCTCTTCAAAATATCCTTGGTCAGTTGTGCCATAAAGTAGACTCCTGTAATGGCGAACATGTCAGCCATCCACAAGTTGAAAGCTTCATAGAGATTCATGAAGGAGAAGAAAGTTGCTGCCACATAAAATCTTATCGGACATTCCTTCAATTTCATTGTAAGATATTCACCCACAGCAGCTTCCGTTTGTTCTAGGAGGGAGTTTTGAATGGTGGACAATTTGAAATCATCCATCTTGAAGACCATACAGTAGTAACAAATTATAGCTGGAAAGGATGTTGTAAATAACAGTAGGAAGAATCCAAAGGTTTTCTACAAAATGGAAAATTTAAGAAAACTTTAATTTTCTTGACTACAACAATTTTATTACCATTTAAGTTTTAGCCCTAATAGATGAGATTGTTCAAATTGAGCGAATGATTTTACATGAAAACTTGATCTCTCAGCAAAATGAAGTAACGGCGATTCGTTGAGTAGTCGAAATAAATTTTTGATTTTGTTTTTTTGAAAAAACACAAAATATCGAAAACATGTTGAGTGAATGAAAAATGACACGACGAAACTGACATCAAAATATTTCAATGGATTTGTACTCATCTGGATTTGTTTCAAACTTGAGATTAAGGTAGTCCAAGCTGTGTGGAAACTGCAGAGCTGCAGTAGAATGCAAATTGTCTGAAAATTTTGAAAATTGAAATTCAACAAACTGTTGTAAATTGTAAAAAACTCATTATTTTCGTTAGCTTGTTTTTTAGCTCATAGATTTTGGACAACGAAATTAAAACCTATTGTAAAATATTTAGTTTTATAAAATGCAAAAAAAACTCATATAATTTAACTTTAGAACGACTTTCAGGAAAATGTGAAAAAAATGTTGGAAACCTTTTGGAAGCGATTTTCTACAATAGTTAGACCACCCAATTTAGGACTGAACACAAAGCGAAATGGAAGGACAGCTGGGAAGTAATAGAGATAATTGACACTGTACAACCAGATGCTGAACCATGAATTTTGATTTCCTATTGTTTCTTTTGAAATTTCTTCCTCGATGGCTAAAGCAAATTGTTGGATTTTCTTGAATGCCATTTTCAACAAATATGGTGGATATTGTAGCCTTGTAGTTCACCTTAACAAATTCAAAGACAGAATACGAATGGTGGAGCAAAAGCAAGATTATCTCCTCTATCTCAAAACTTTTTAGGAATTCAGAAGAAATTGTGGCTGCCCAAATTGAACTTTTAACAGAAATGGTTATGTATTAAGTGTCATTAAGTCGTTGATGAAGGACATTTATGTTCGAACTTGTTTCACTTAATCGTTCTTGACGTTTACAATTTCCAAACGAAGGATTCTCTAGCTAAATGAATATTTAAGATATATACAAACTAGTGCTCCGAACGAGTATGAGTGCCAAAATTTTTGGTATTTCGGTACCTGTGCAGATTTGGGTTGGTAGGAGTACCATATCTTTCGTACTTGTTTATTTCGGTATCAGTACCAGTACTAAATTTTAGTACCGAAACATTTGGGTAGAATTCGGGTATGGGTACCTGGTACTAACACGAAGTACCAGGTATGTATCGCTTTTCAAGAAAGCATAAAAATGTTCAAATGTAAACTTGTAAATTCGTTGAGTCAAATTTTGACATTAATAGTTTTCAGTGAGTAGCATTTGTGCGGTAGCGCTCTTATCAGCAAGGTTGGCTAAAGTGTAAGAATGCTGATAATTTTACAAAAGATATTGCGTCAGCACTTGAACATAGAATTTTTGACCAATAATTTCATTTAGATTGTTTTATGTTGAATAAATTAAGATAATTTTGAAACTTTTAAAATATAATGTAGAAAAAGGCAATTGAGTATCATCATGATTTTAATTAAAAGATACCTGGTATTTGGGTATGGGAACGAGTATCGTACTCGGTATTCATTTTAGATACCTGTTTAAACGGGTCCTTGTACGAGTATTGGATATAAATACCCAAATAACCCAAATACTTGGCAGAATTTCGATATGGGTACCCGGTACAGAGGAGAGGTACTCGTTCGGAGCACTAATACAAACCCTGTCATTTAGTTGTCTATCATGTCTAGCTCCACTCCTATCAAAGTAGTTTTGATGGCCGGCAAAAATTGATAGAAAGTGGTAATTTCCACCAAGCATTTTATTTACCTAACTACAGTACCCAAAATCTACTATCATTCCACTTATTTGAGTTACAATTTTAGCCAGTGCAAAAAAGGTGAAATTCACTTCGAAAAAAAGCTCCACGACAAACAAATAACTGCAAAAATGACATTTGACAGCAAAAAAAGAGATTTCACTACAAAATTATACGCTTCACTGCAAAAAATATTTTCCACTGCAGAATACTTATAAATATCGAAACTGGAAATAGAATTAAGTGTTTTTGAAATAGTGAATATAGAAAAGAGATCATTTTGGACAAAGATTTTATTGGGAACCCAATAAAATATAGGATATCTAAAACCCATTCCCCATAATTCTCAACAGGTGAGATTTTTCGCTCCACTATTTTATCTGAAAGCTGCACTAAAAAAATTGAAAATTCCACTAAAGTGGGTGAAAGTTGCACTAAAAAATAAAATGCAGCCACTGTCATCAGGGTTTTACTAACTCAGGTATTTAATAAGTGAATTACAGCGCCACCTACCGGAAGATGTCGGAACTACTGACTTAGCATGGAAAACACTGCTGACATCTAGCGGATTTTTTATGAACTTCATAGTGCATACAAAATTCCCGTAGGTGGCGTTAGTGTTTTCGGTTTCATCTAAGCTAGCTCGCTTCGCTCGCTACTGTCAGCATTTTAGTAAAACCCAGATGATATAACAGTGCGGCATTTTGTTTTTACTGCAATTTATAACCATTTTAGTGGAATACAATTTAGTGAAACTTTCAGCAATTTTAGTGCTGTAAACCTTTTGTGGAGAAAGTGGAATTTGCTGGGACTGGAACGATAATTTGGCGCCAAAACAACGTGTCATTGTATGACCTCTACTGTTTTCACAGGTGTGGAGCCAGGTCAAAGAAGCGGTGGTTAGATTAAGGGCTAGTACAGTGAGAAACTTTTTGCTAATGCGAGTGCCAAGGGGATCCAAGCTGTGACCTTTGAAAAGTTGTAGTGGTCAAAATACCATCCATTCTTTTTGTCCATTTCAATTTTCCATTTTACCCTGGATGGATTTTGCCAAATTATCCATTGTTCGGAGTCCACATTCCTTTGTCGGTAAAATTATTTAACACAATTTGCTTAACGAGAAATGGCTTTTGTTCTCTAGGCTGCTAATTAAATTGTCATGTGGATATACATGTATTTTGGCATATTACTAGTTGTTACGTTGTCATATAAAACAATTTCACAATTTGCCTTTTATGTGCGTAGAATAATGACAATTTCGTTGTATATCCAAACTTTAGTAGAATTTGAATGAACAAGACATTTGTTGTTACAAGACATTCGCAAAATTCTGTTACATGTTCATGTAACCTTGTTTGTGACAATCGAATCAAACAAACCTTAACACAACATCAAAGACTGGACTTTTAAAATTGACCTTTCATCTTAAGGCTGACCCAGTTAGACAAACGAAGTATTTTGTAAACAGAGCTACTGTTCATCACAAAATTAGTAAGTCATTCGTGAGGTCTATACTACGCAAATTCCAAATTCAAAGCAAACTAAGGAGGGTCAGACCTCTTTCTGCTGCTTCGAAATCTCATTTGGCGCTCGTGGTCTACTGGTCCAACGTAGTGCCAATACATCTGAATAATTGCCGGTTCGAATCCCGCTGTTATAATGGTTAAAATGCTTCTATTTATAAATTTATGACCTAATCTCGATTAAAAAACCACCAATACGTTGAAACTTTGGAGTTTGACCTCCAAAGGTCACCTTGCAAAATGACCTTTATCAGTGACACCGTAGGTCACAAAAATCTGAAAAAAATAAAATGAACAGATAGGAAGATTCTACACCATGTTCATGTTTCATCAGAAAATCAAAACTGTGATCTCCAGAGATCATTGGAAATTTTGACCGGCCAAAGAGGGCACAGAGTTGCCATTTGGGTGATACCAAAAAGGAGAATATGTTTAGCAAATGCTTATTTGTCTCTCCAATTTTTTTCAGATTTTTATGACCAAAATGACACGTCAATTTGCAAAGTGACCTCCAGAGATCAAGCTTGTGGGTCAATAAATTTTTCGCTTCCACTCCAAGGCTGACACACTGGCATCATTCTTCCAAGTTTCACAAAAATCCATTAATATAAACTGTATTTAATAATGAAAAAACGCAATCTCCAATTTTTAGGTAATTTTTGCTATGATTTTGGGCTATTTTTCAAAATTCTGAAAAAATAGGACGGCGATCTCGCCTTCGTTGCAGATAGCACATTTTAAGCACGAAATTGAATGCTCTACAATATTTAGTGAGTCCGGAACGGGAGCAAGATCGCCGTCCTAATTATTTTTGACATAATAGATTGTCCGATTGGGGACTTTTCCTCTGTCAGACATTTCTCACTTGCTTCATCTTAATAAACATTTTCCCCGTCAAACCAGGTTTGTGAGAATGTCAGATTTTTTACACACGGTAATAATAACTTGAAAAATCTAGAAGCAACAAAATGTTCCTGAATTTGATTCATTAAATTTTAAATTTGACGGAAATGTTTCCAGCCAATGTCAGCCGCCGCCTCCGACCATATTTTGGTCATTTGCCACCACCGAGAGAAATGGATCAGCTAAGGAGTCTGAATAGAAATAAGTTAAATAAAACTTTAGCCAATTTTTTCGAAGTAAAAGAAGTTACGAGACAATAAGTAATGCAAAGCATTGATGTCATTCAAATAAATTTTCGGGATGCATGAAGCACACAGTCAACTCTAAATTCAACATATGGCGACCATTTCCGACCATAATCTCAAATCTGTTTCGTATTGTCTTTAACTCGTCCCAGAAAGCTTAATATTTGCCACCTCGTTTTAATTTTAATAAAATATTCAGCGAGTATTTTTCATACGGTCGTGAGATAAAATACTTTGCGACTATTTTCCAAGCAATTCAAATATATGGCGACCATTTTTAAAAAACGGATATATTGTGGCAAAAGGTTTAAATAGGTCGAAGATCTAGTGACGAAATTAACATTTAACTGAATATTTGGGGACCATTTATTGAATTTATCAAATATTCATCAATACATATCTAAACTGCAGCGACTTTTTATCGACAAATTATAGAATATACCCAACTCCGTGCGTCGTTTTACAAACATAGACTTGACATACTGGCTATATTAACTTAATTTGAATGAGTTGTTGGCCATTTTTTGTATTCGGGATATCCCTTCCTGTTTCAGAGCTCTAGGATAAATAACGGTTCTCCAACACGAGTAAAAAACATGTCAACGCTTTTTTAGGATCATCGAATAAACTAAAAAGGTGAGACTTAATTTTAAATGATTTAATAACTAAAAATTACTCAAAGTCTCCTTTGATGTTACACTTTTCTATTAGAAAATGTCAGAATTGTGAAATGTAGGGGAATTATTTCCTTTTCTGCTTCGTTCCTAAATATTCAAATTTATTTTAATCCTCGTTCATAGTCAAACATTAAGGTGCGTCGATGAAAAATCTCCCATTTTTCGAAACCGGATTTGGCGGAGCGTCTTTCCAGTCTGGTACATTTTTCAAGGATGTTAAGATGGTTTTTCTGTCGGGAACTTCTATAACTCATCTGATTCTTTAGCATAATTTCGTAATAATGATTCACTGGAGCATACCTAATAACCTGATATGTGTATTATAATGGACAGATTTAATAGTCAGCAGAAGAAGATGAAATTACAGGAGAAGTCAGTTGCGGAATCTGAACTATTGGGTTTGAATCGTCTAATTTAACGAATTTCAAATAACTCCCCAGCGATATTGAGTACTTTATGCTGTAAAGTAATGCATACCGAACCCAAAATGAATTTCAACCAAGAGAATTCATGATGCAGAGTTGAATGGAAAATGTCTCCAAAGTATGAAATTTGAAAAAGCCGTACACGCCATTAAACACAAATTTATTTTGGTTGCAAACACAAATTTATTTTGGTTGCAACTTGAATTCTCCTTGGTGATTGACTATGATTAAATTACTATTATTACAGAATTATTAGAAATATTGTGATGAAAACTTAGTTTAGTCCAGCTTTGTTGCACCAGAAGGATAAGGTTCAACAAAATTCCGTTTATGCTCACGTTTTCTGCATATCATTTCTAGCGTTGGATAAATGACAGTTCTCCAATATATACAAAAAAGTTGCCAACGATTTTTTGTGATCGTGAAAAGAACTGTAAGACTTAAAAGAGTGAGTTCTAGGACAAGCAACGACAGTGCAGTTGCCATACCAAAGCCAAAGAGTTTAAATATGATATAAACATTTGATTGATCAAAACCAATTGGCATAAACGGCATCAGATTGACATTTTCAACATACATCGTATCTTGTAGCAGCCTCGCCTGTGAAAACCGAATTATTGACCATTTATCCCATAACCAGTACAATCCAGAACTCAAAAGGATTTTAAATCTCCTCTGCATAAAGTTCAATGTAGGATCAACAAAGTCTCTGAATGCATATCCAATAGTTCCTATGAATTGATCATCAACGAAATCTCGATTATGGAAAAATTTGATTGTGTCATTCAGCTGCATCGCCATCTTGAATTTGTTCCAAACGTATTCGAAATCATTTTCAGGTACAATGAGAAGCATTTTATTATGCGACAGTTTCTTCCCAATATAATCCGGTGTTAGGGATTCGGGACAGATGAATAAAGAATATTGTATTAAAGGGTAGCATTGTGTTCCTCGTTGGCAATCCCGAGGCAGAAGATGATATGCAATTTTGGAGCTTTTATTTTGAGAAACCGTTTTGTCATTCTCCTTCGATCTCATCATACAGCTTTGAACATTCTGGTGACATGAATCGAGTAGTTGTGTGATAAATGATGGCGTTTTCCTCCAATCGCCATTATGCCTGAGGAAAAGGAAAATAAGAGCACGGTCCAACTTTGTCAACTTCTCGGTTCGAAAACTGTGGGCAATCACGTCTATTGTGTAATTTCCTTTTCTGTACATAGCACATGGGTGAGCCAATTCAGTCAAGATAAAGCTGAATTCATCCTCCTGATTGTACTGGAATTGTGCCAATTGAGTGTAATTTGTTGTGAGTGGGACGAGAGCCGTGTACTCCTGAAATACAGAATATTGTTGAGTAATACATTGTTTTCATGCATTTACTTTCCTTATTTCACAATAAAAATTGAAATCAATCTAGTCAAGGTGACAGGAAAATGTTTTCTGTGAAAGATTTTCCACCGTTTGGAATGGCTAAGACAAAGACAATAACATATAGCTTTAATCATTCCTCGAAAAGCGTTCGTCAGGATGATTCCCATGGGAAACCAAGTTGCAAATAAAATTCTACACACTCTAGAAATGGTTGGATTTTGCGATGGGTAACTCGATGGCATTTCCCTATCACAATGTTCAACGAGAATTCGAAATGTCCAAAGAACTGTAGAATGGATCACGTTCACAGTCTTCAATTTAAATTCGAAACCAATGGAAATCACGTAAAGAAAAATTGTCGTGATTATGGCTCCGCATCAGGTCAGATTTACCTGACAACCTGTCGGGTCGACCTGAACCTGAACCCGACCTGAAACCTGATTAACTCGACCTGAACCCGACCCGACCCGAAACTTTCAGGTTTCCTGATGAATAAGTTTATATTAGTGATCAGTTTATTGTATTGAACGTTTATTGAGCATTCAATAAACGGTCAATAAGTTTTATTCAACATTTATTGCATTGACTTTCAACACAGCATAATTGACTACCCTCAGATTAAAACCTCGATACGATTGGAGGCGTGGCACTAAGAAATTTAAGCCACGCCCACCAATTTTCAATGGACGTACATACCGAAATTAAATATTAACTTTATTAATTAATTAAACTACCTGATAGTGAAAAACCACAGCAAGTGTTAATGGAATCTTATAGTACACCTCAAGGGCTACTTAAATATGCAAACCACAAGTCCACACACCCTTAGGAATAAATGTGAGAGCTCTCCGAATTTCGTATCTTCAGACTCACGACAAATACTCAGCTTTTTCCACTAGTCATAGTCAAAAACCACAGCAGGTCTCGACGGAATCTTAAAGTACACTTCAAGGGCTCTCTGATGTGGTATCACACGTCATCCAACTCTTGCGGGAACAAATTTGAAAGAATTTCAAAGTTTGTGAATTTTCGATTTTTATTGGACACTTTGTAATAAATTAATCACACAAAGGTCAAAGGTCAAAAACCACAGCAGGTCTCTGCAGAATCTTAAAGTACACTTAAAGGGCTCTTCAATGTGGTATCACACGGGATCCAACACGCATGGGAACAAATTTGGGAGAATTTCAAAAGTTGTGATTTTTGACATTTTCGTAGACATTATATGAAAAACAAAGTTCAGTCTGGTCAAATATCAAAAACCACAGCAAGTCTCGATGTCATCTTGAAGTACACTTCAAGGGCTCTCTGATGTGGTATCACACATCATCCAACTTCTGTGGGAACAAATTTGAGAGAATTTCAAAGTTTGGGAATTTTGAATTTTCCATTGAGATTTTATGAAAAATTTTTTACAAAATAGTCCAGTGTCAAAAACCACAGCAAGTCTCGACGGCATCTTGAAGTACACTTCAAGGGCTCTCTGACGTGGTATCACACATCATCCAACTTCTGTGGGAACAAATTTAAGAGAATTTCAAAGTTTGGAAATTTTCGATTTTTATTGGACACTTTGTAATAAATTAATTACACAGAGGTCAAATGTCAAAAACCACAGCAAGTCTCGATGGCATCTTGATGTACACATCAAGGGCTCTCTGATGAAGTATCACACGCAGTCTAACTCTTGTAGGAACAAATTTTGGAGAATT
>JAQHQX010000012.1:0-33859 GCA_034694425.1 Arrhopalites sp. Gr-Col-00791
AACCCAGTTCCCACATTAGATTCACATCGCCCAATAATAAATTTAACCAACTTTGTAAGTAATGAGGTTCCCTGCTTTCACGTTGTTGCATATCAAAAAAAGCACCAACAAATTATTGGAGACGTAAACAGTGGACGCCCTCTGGGATCAACATTTCCTCTGATCCTGAACTGCCTCTGCGATTCAGTGGAATGCTATCGATTCAGTCGTTATGGAATTCTACAATATCCAAGAAGGGTTCAAGTAGTTGCCGCCCTGACTCATGTGAAATTCCTCCAATGTCATGTGATGGCCCTGGTGATCGAGAATGTCGTACGAGAAATGGGGCGGGGTAACTACGATATCGACTGGATTAAGCATTCGAATGATTTCTTGTATCAGTTTTACGCCCCAAAAATTCAGTTGCCGTTTGTCATGATATATTTTGCCACATCGTCGACCTCGTTGTCGTCCAAAGGGAGCGGGCGTCCTTTGAATTCAAAAGACTGGGCGCATTTGGACACTTTCAATATATTAGCGCCAGTATTTCATTTATCCCTTCATCTTCATAACGAGCCTTTAAGCAAAAACAGCAACAAGTCAGGACTCACAACGACACCAAGCAGATACAATTTTTCAAAGAGAAATAAAATTACTGGACAATGTCGATGCTTGGACTGTACAAGCGGAAAAACCAAGAACAAGATTTTCCATTGTTCTCAAAGGTCAATGAAATCCAGAACATCATCAAAGACAACCGAATCGTCGAATTATTTACAAAACTGCTTTGAGCAAATGATGAAATGTCATAATGAGCTCTCGGAATATGGAAGAAAAGTCGCCTGGAAATTCCATTCAAAGAGTTTCCCTGAAGCAATATCCATTGATCCGGACATCAAATTTGGATTAAGGTCATCTTTTAATCGCCAACGACCAGTTACTGTTGAGATTTCAGCAGCGAGTTTTATGCTCGCTGTACTGAATATGTCTGTGGCCTACTCTGTCCAAAATCATCAAAAACAAGGAAGATCATTTGAATTTGGACTGGGAAAACCTTTCGCCGATGCAGAATTCAGTAGTAACATGATTTTGCTTACTGGAGTCGTCAAGTCGTTCAAGTTTATCACAGCAGATAATGTCGGGATAGAAACGAGGGCGACGTTTATGTACTTGCGACCATTTCAAACATCCGTCTGGATCCTTTTTTTGATCTGTCTGTATCATCTGCCTTGGTTGTATTTGTGGCTGCGTATGCTCCTGGAGCAACTGGCAGGCAAGGATCTTATTATAAGATTTTGCTGAGAATTTATGTCGAAGCATTTTATTGGCTATCAAGAATTCTTTTGGATCAGCCTCAAGCTGAACTGTCGAAATCGTGGGAACAACCAAGGTTGACATTTACGGGGGGAATTTGTACTGGAGTATTCGGCTTTTGGTTGTTAGCGCACTTTTTAATGTTGCAGCCATACAAAGCCATTTTGGAATCCGACTATGTTGTACCTTTCCCCTTCACTACAAACTGGACTAGTCTGGAGCAATTCGACATTTTCAGTGGTCAATTTAAATTGTATAGCGCAGTACATGATTCGCCTAGACGACGCTGGACACGCTATAATAAAGTTTTGGGCAATCTCACGGAGCCATCTATTGTACAAGCGCAAAAACTTTTTCTGATGGAAATTGGTTTTTTGAAACGTCTCAGTTTGAATATGCAAAGAATTGTACACGATTGTAGGGTCTATTGTATGACGTATTTTTCACCGGAAAATGTCCAGGTGCCGTTTGGAAAGTCTGACTGTCGCTTTATTTCTGAGTGTAAAGACGCCATTAAATGGGTTCCACTGTACCAGCAACTGAAACTTATTTCTTACGAAGACCTCACCAAAAATTTCATTAAGGAAAATCTAACCAAAGAAAAGACTCTCTTGATTGTTCCTACTGATGATTTCGAATACTATTGGAACAAGTTTAAAAAGGTCATGAGGGAAAATCCATTATTTCAATTTTCACACAATCGAAAGGTACACGACAGATTTACTGACCTACCCGAAGCCCTTGTGATTCGTGAGATGTTGCCTTCAGCTACACCAAGTGCTGGATTGAATTTGATTCCGAATAGGATAAAACGACTTATGAGTTCAGGACTTTATTGGCTTTGGGTCAAGTGGAAGAATATTCGTTTCGTGATTGAGAAGCAAAAGGCGTTCTCTAAAGAGAAGCTGATCGATGAGAAGGTAAAGGAAGTGATGGCACTGGGATTTAATATTTCAAATGTGAATGTGATCTTTCAAGGATTACTCTATGGCCATAGCCTTGCTTTAATGGCTCTTGCTGTGGAAGGAATTTGGACTTTGGTTTTGTGTGAGCCTTTGAATATTCTTTGTAGATTAAAAAGGTTCATATGCTTTTATTATCACAAATGGAAAGCGACTAAATGGGAGTTTTCATGGTCAGAAATGATGGTTAAGTGCCAGAATATTTTTGGATGGTTTTCAAATATGGTAAGAAGAACTTTATGGAGAGATTGTGCACCATTAAGCAGATTTTACTTTTGGACTTTCGTTTGGAAATGTGGACACTATTTACGTTTGTGATTCAGGAGGATAACTTTCAAGTACAGAATGATAATTTAATTAAATCCAGTCACCATCATGTTGCATAAGAAATTTCAATTAATTTTTATTGTCATTGACTGTAAATTGTATTGCACAATAACTTACAAATAAAATTTGTGTACGCTGCTGACATTTTCAAAAGTTGAATTACAATTGATGAATTATCTTGCCATTGATGAAATGCAGACGTAACCACACAATCGCTTTTCGATGGTAGAAAATAATAGATCAGATGATACATTTTCACTACCAGCACATTCAATACGTTTGAATTTCTGTGGTTTCACTTTTCAGTAAATCATTGCAGTCAGAAGAAAACTTGGTTAGGAATCAGGCTCCGCCCATGGGAGGAGCACAAGCTCCATCCATTATTTCTAATGGAATAGAACGAAGTACTTAATTAATTATTTTGAATTTATGAAAAATAAAATCTAGTCTCTCTGCTCTTAATCTCAAATACAAAAATAATTAATTATCTACGTTTAATTGCACAACAAAGTCATTTAAATAATTTCAACTCCATTAACGCTGGGATCATTTAAGTCGTTTTCTGTTTCCGTCTCTCTGGCTCACTAGTCCATTCATTTTGTTTAGGATACTTGATGGAAGGAGTCACGAATCTCACGTCATAACCTCTGACCTGAGACTACAGTCCCACTTGTTGAAAATCTTCCCTTGATGTACTACTGCAACATATCTGGTAGGTTTATTTCGAAATTTGAAGAGGCCAAATTTTGAGTCTTATCCGATAGGGTCCATTACTGAAATTCTTCGAATGAATCATTCCGAATGATTAAATTAATGCAATCAAGATTTTCAATGAAGAGTTAATTGGACTGTGGTCACCATTGAAATCACAACTGAGATTCTATATTTTCAAATAATTCAGAATTGCCTTGAGGAAAAAAATGAGCATTAAAAACAATTTGAAAATTGAATATAAAATTGTTATCAGTTGGCTAAATGTGACTCTGATGTCTCGACAAAGTTAACGGAAATGAATCCACCTTTAATCTACAGACGCTTGGTTAATCCACTTCTTGGACTTATATCCGATATAACTTGAATATTTGTAAACTGGATGATGTGAGTCAATTTGGTTGCTTAGAGATGGACAATTCAAATTCAAATCATTAAAATTCCAGTTCACAGTTCCAACTTGATGTTGTCATCATTTAAATCACCATTCAAATTAAATTTAACTTTTCTACCACCAGAAAAAACTCACCAGAATAGAAAACCAACTGAATGATTATATTCAGGTGCAAAACCAAAAGCAAAATTTTTTTGTGAAAAAAAACAAAATTTTAATTTTTAATTCTACAAAAAAATTTAACAATTCCATTTTCCATTTTTTTTTCCATTTTAACGAAGGTCTTGTAGAAGAAATCGACTATTTTTAATGCGCTTGATACTATCCTCTTGGTCATTGCCCTCGCCATCCTCCTCTTCCTCCTCATTGTCCTTGTCCTTAGTTGTTTGGACTGTTGTCACTGTACTTGACCTCGTTTTCTTGAGGGGCGCCACTGTCGTTGCTGATTTTGAACTATTTGATTTGGAGTCAACGACAGCTGCAGTAGTTGATTCCGGTTCCAACAGTTCAACTCCATTACTGATGAATTGCAAGTTGTTTGTCAATGCAATTATATTTACTGCCCAAGTCCAAGTTCCGCAACAGCAAAGAGGGAAAATTCAAACATGTGGAAATTTTCAAGTATAAAACAAATTATATAATTTTCATTCAAATATTTCATTTATAAACAAAAGTTGTGTTAATCTATCATCTCTAAAGTTTAGAGTCTAAACCCATAAACCAAAAATTTTTTACTCCTAGTTTGGAAAATGATGCCACAATTCTCGAATGACCATCTGATTACTCTGATTACTTTAAAAGGGTTAGATTCTAAGAAGACAGGGATACACAAAAAAAATTAACGTACCAACGACCTGTCCCACTCCATTGAACAAGTACAAGGCTGTACTTGCCAATTTACTCGGAAAGTCCTTGAAGAAATCTGCAGCAGGATTTTTAGTTGGTGAAACTTGTTTTGTAGGACTTTTGGTCACCTTAATTTGACTCTTGAGGGTTGTGTCAGTGTCCACCTCATACTCACTCTCCGTTGTTGTTGTTATGGTCGTCGTCCTTGTTGTTTTTTGACTTTTGACAAAGATCAAAAGTACAGAGAAAATTATTAGGATCAGGGTTAGACTGACTTTCATGATTACAAAAATGTGAGATTTGGAAAAAAGTTAAAAGCGTTTTCATGTTTTATTCTCTTCTTTTTCCTCTGGATCAAATAAACATGGGGAATTCATATCAACATTTATGGTTGAATTAATGAGTGAGTAGTGAGAGTTGAATGGTAATTAATGAAATTGGTGGAATTGGTGGAATGAATATTCATAACATCTTGTTTTTGGGGAAGCCCCAACAGCCCCTCTCTCTCTCTCTCTGGTTCAAGTCTTATTGAAAGTGATATTAAAATACCTACAAAATGCCGCATTTTCTATTTCTACTCTGTTCATCTCAAGTTGAATGACCTCGTACAAATTGCAACAAAATGGAAATTTCTCTCTTTGCTCTTGCCAGCTTGGTTACCTCAACAAAACAGTTGAGGGATTGAGGAATATCGTTTGGGTTTGGTTTGATAAATTTATATTTTTTATGAGCATCCGTCCGCAAAATAAAAACAAAATTGGTGCATTCGATTATTGCAATGGAAAAAGGTGAGAAGTAACCTCCTTCCTTTAATATTCAGTTGGAACTTAATTCCATCCAGTGACATCATGTCTACTGACTAAGTGATTGTACACATAATTGTGATTAGGATTAACATGAATTACAGTTAATTAGGTGTTGTACTAATGCATGAAATTATTAATTATATATCCCATTGTTTTGTGGCTCCTCAATGAGGAGTCCTCATCTCCTTTTCACTTCAAGTGAAAATCCAGAAATTACGTCATCACTAGAAGAGGGGTAGGGTCTGGGTAAAAATGATTTAGATAATCTAAATTAATGATAACAAAATGGCGGGAAGGTAGGTAGGGTAAAAAATTTTAGGTTTTTTTGATGACGTAATTTATGGATGACCCCTTGCCACATGACATGATGACTAGCTCAGAGCTAAGAAGTACAGGACATCTATTCATTTCCTTTGATGTGAGGAAGGCCGTCAGGAAGGGGAACGGGATGAGCCTTATCGTGAGACAAAGAAAAGGAAGGATCACATTTCTAGAGTACAGTCAAATCAAACTATTAGAGTTTGCCTCAATCAGCAAATGCTTTAGCAGGGACTTCAATAAATGAGATATCCTCGAACTAGAGCGGGAAAAAGTTCTTTTGACAAAATAAAGCTTGTGAGAACTGAATATTGTCTGATTCAGGTTTGCAGGTGATTTTGTGGACCTCCAAGTTTTTCACCGACACAACTACAATCCGATGTGTTTAAAAGTAGTTTTTACCATCTCGTATACTCGTCAGAAAAACCAGTTTCATTGAAAGATGAATTCCACCAAGAGAAGAATTCCAGCCACAAAATTAGCCAGAGCAGCCAACTTGAAGATCAAGTGAATATCCGACGACACAAGTCCGAGTGCCTTCCACTCGTCCACATTTTCATTCGAATCTAATAAAGTCGTCGAATTGTTACCCGACACTTTCCGATTTCGAATCTCTTGCCACTTATTCCAATAATTATAAATTCCAGTGGTCGTTAATATCTTCATTCTTGTGGAAAACAAATTCCCAATGGATTTTGAAAGCATCAAGTCCAAGGATGATGTGGGAATAAGAGTATAGCCAAAGGATTTGACTGTCCTTAAATAATCCTCTTTGACATTCCAATTGTGAGCAAATCTCAATTTTGAATTTCTGCTCATTGCCCTCTTGAATGAATTCCAAGTTACATGAAAATGCTTCGCCTCTACAATTATAAGAGTTTTGGATTTATCAAATAAATTCTGAATTGGGTTTTGCTTAGAATCTTCCAACTGTGGAGTGCAAATCGGTTTCACCTTAAGAAGTATTGGAAACCAATCAAAAAATCTTTGACAGTTTTCACTACGTGCAAAGGGAGACTTATAAAAAGGCAAGCCAAGTCCATCATCACGTTCGGAGAAAGTGACCTTGTCAGAGTAACATTTAGTATACTGACTAGATGCCTGCTTAGTTAATTGGTGAAGTAGTTCTGATTTTTGGAACCGTGATGATTCCCATGAATCCATTATTTGATTCAAACTCATCTCTTCAAATCGTGTAAAGTTCTCAGGAAATGTGTACTCAAATACAGAACAATTGAGCTGAATGGAGTAGACAACAAATTCACTTGTAGTCCAATTGAACTGGTTGATGCTGGTCCAGTTTGTCTGAAATGGGAAGGGTGAGATGTAGTTAGCCTGCATGATGGATTTATACCAATTTGTGAGGAGAAATCCCACCAGGATCCACATTCCCAAAACTAATCCATACATTTTCATCCAACCTTTGCCCCTGACAATCTCTCGATACCTTTCAACTGAATTCTGCATAAATTCATCGTAATTTGGTTGCTCTATGAGAATCCTCCAAATGGAATTCACACCAGACAATGACGTCTCTCCAATAATTTTCAACACCAACTTGAACCTCCATCTCAATTTCCCCCCATTCTTTTGATTGAACAAGATGGAAAAAATGGACATAAAAAATGAGGTAGCTGCAATTTGTGTTGTGAGGATGATCCAAATTGGGATTTGAAATGGCTGCAAATAGACAGCAAACGATTCTCCTAATGTGTAGATGCTGTCTGTTGTGATGAACTTGAAACTCTCCACTGATCCAACTACACTCATTTCCATCAACATCATAGGTGCCAATATAATGGATAGGTCTTCACCGTTGGGTAGCCAAAATATCAATTTGGGGTTGAAATGACGGTCAATGAAATTATGAAGAATTATTGTGTCGTTGAAATCAGAATAAATAAACGAGAGACTTGCAAATGTCAATGAAATGGGGTGTCGTCTACTTGCTGGTGATGTCGAGACGAAATCCTTGCGTATTTGAATGAAAGTAGTTATGTCATCATTTATATCCTCAGAATTTAATTTTTCTTCTGAAAATTTCCATTTGATGATGCGGCCATTGTCTGTGATGTTCATGTAACATTCTAGAAACTCCATTAAGCACCCCCCATTCTGTGGACTTTTGTTGGAAACGTCATGTGGTTGAATGAGTTTTTGGGGACATTCAAACATTTTATTAGTGACAGAAATGTCTCCATGGTAAAAGTTGTAAATGCACATGCCCTTGATTCTGCCATCCCAATTGGGCATTTTTGATTCAAACAAATCCATCAGAATCTGTGGAATAGTCGGATTAATATTCAATTGAATTCGATGATCTTGAACATGTTCCACCAATAATAGAGCCAATGCAGACCATTTCACATGTTCCAAAAGATAAACATGACTCATGGTCAACTCCATTGAAAATTCATGAAGACTATGGTTGCCATTAGTTCTCCATTGCTTAGTAGGGGATTGGTATATGATGATGTGGCATTTCATGTTTCTCATGTGAGACAAAGCTTTCCGGAATTTATCCATCCGAGAATCGATTAAGCGTTCATCTGTTATTAAATGATCATGCAATATGGTGTAGAGGAGGAGGGAGTGGGTGCTTTTGAATGGACGACCATTTTCAACATCCCCAATATCCAATTTTGAGTCAAAGAGCACAAGCAGGAAACAGAGACTGTTGTCACCCAAAACTTTATTCAATTTGATGACTGCTTTTTGTTCTGATAATCTGATCCCTTCATTTGAATTTCCATCCACTTGAGTTGTGATTATGGAGATGAGAAGAAGTACAATCATTCTGCCCATCATATTGTCAACCTGTGTATATTCGAGGTACTTTTAGTTTTTCTCACAAGTATTAAAACCATAGATTTTTCAAAACTCTGAGAAACAATTTTAAAATTATATTTTGAGTTTGGTCAGGTAACGGGGAGGTCTCTCAAGTGGAAAAAGTCATTAGACACAAAATTCGATATTTTCTTGAATCTGGTCCAGTGTGGAAGCGTTGTTGGAAACGAAGGCCAACCACAAAGACAAAAGGACAAGAGAATTTTCTCAATACACGTGTCGAGTCTAGTTGTGAGCCACCAATTGGCCCAGTTCAAAAGTCGCACTTTATCTGATTGTCCAGGGAAATATTCTAGTGGGGTGGCCCTTGCGTAGAACAGGATTGCACTTGAATTGTAACTATAATGTAAGTTACTCTGTAAAAAATTGCTTCCACGAATTATGTTTCAGTAAAATGACACAAATCAACAAAGTACTTGTCACGAGTACTCTTCTTCTCTATCATTCTGCGAGACAGCCCAAATCCCATGTCCTCCTGCACCATTCGGGCCTGTAGTGGAGGCGGAAAACTTATGGAATGAAATAGACACCTTGAACTAAAAGCTAAATAACTTTTCCAATTAGATTGAAATTTGAAATTGTCGCCATTTTAACCGCTTAATTTTAAATAATTATTTTAATAAAGATGTCTTTTTTTGTATTTTATTTTATAATTTTTATTACAACAATTGCCATTACCAACATCAATTATTATACTATTGATTTTATCATTGTCACAATTAAACCATAAATCACATCCCAGTACAGTGTAGCCTCGCTCCATCTTTTGGTATCTTTTGTCCTACATGAACCTAGTGCAAAAGAAAACATTATGTTGTAATTCATTCGCCTACTGAAGTGACATTATTGTCATCCACAATGTTGTTTCCCCGGTACATTTTTTCCATCACAATATTCCTCCATCTCGTTCCATCATCTCCAGCCAACTTTTTCTTGGGTTTTTGAAACATTTTTCTGCCAATATATCCAAACACGCTGATGGTCAGTTCCAACAAAAGGACTGCTAGACCTATCAAAATCAAAACAACCCAAGCTTGGAACACACAGAAAATATCTGAGCTCTTCAAACCGAGTGGTTGAAACTTCGTAAACTCCGTATCATCCCAATCCTCTTCCACCTTCGCCCCACCACCCTCTTGAACCATCTTATGAAATCGGATTTCATTCCATGTAGTCCATAGTTCTGAAATCCCTGAACTGTAAAATCGTTTCAATCTCCTCACAATTTTGTGCTCCTTCTTTAGGTTCAATCTTCTGGGTGCGCTAACTACCAAAACGATTTTTTCCTCCTCAAACTGGTCAACTTCTGCCTTTAAATTGTGTCCAAAGTTGAGGGTCGAATAGAGCTCCATGGCCAGTTTCATTTTTTTCCAATAAAATCCAAACTCCTTTTCAAGTACAATCAAAATTGTTCCTGATACTCCTAAAGTATTCTGAACAAACTGGGGGTCACTCAATTGACTTGAGGTCACCAATGTGAGTTTGTTCAGTAAGCGGGAGGTTTTGTCACGCAACTCCTCAGTTTTTAATTTCACTTTGCATTCCATCATGTTCCCCATATCCGAATTCGTGACGCATTCTACAATACTGTTTTGTACTTCTGAAAAAGATTGAATATCTGCGAATAGTTTTTTCTGCAATTGGGTCTCCCAGCAGGGATTACCATCCATTAATTCTTGTCCAGAAATGACCTCTTGACCTCCAATAGTTTGCGTCGGTCGACATTTCGCACCAATTTGCGATACAAATAGAAGGATATTTGAGTGGTCTATTAAATTGAATTGATTCAAGCTTGTCCAATTCGTCCCAAAATCTCTTACAGGGTTTGTATATTTTGACTTCATAATGCATCTGTAGGTGTTAACCAAAATGATGTTCAACACGAGCCAAAAACCACTTAAAACCGTGCAAACCTGTTTCAGTTGCATCATCCTCATTCCTGCCAACCCGACTCTTGATTTAGGAATCCTCACCGGCTGTTCCAGGATAGCCCGAAAAAGTCCAAAAAATATTTCCAACATCATTAAAATTCGATCCAGTGCTTGAGCCCACCTGAATTTCAATTTCAATTTTTGCATTTCGTTTTTGGGCGTCATTGTGAGAAGAATTGAAATTACAACAGTCGTGCAAACCATAGAAAAGGCGTAAGTGATCCACAATTCAAATTCGAATGGTGCCGCATAAACGGCAACTTGAAATTTTGTTAGGGATACTCGTTGTTCAGTGTGATGAATAGCGCCCTGGGTCATAATAAATTTGTAGGTCTCCCCTTCGTCCACACCCCCATCAAATATGTGACACTCCATCCCCTCTACATTGTACCCTTTCAAATGATTTAAATGTTTGAATGACATTTCAAAAGGTTTTTGCACTTTGATGCCAAAAAAATCTGGTTTACCATTCATCAAATTAAAACCACTTTGATTTTGCCCGCCAACTCCAAAGGCAATTAGTGACAATTGAGGTGTTGGCACCCCCTGGTGGGCAAAATGATCCCATTGTATAATCCCTCTGTCACCTGACTCCGGATTCAGTAGTCCATGAACTTTCCCCTTGTCTCTACTGGCAGTCCAAAAAATGAATTCATCTGTTTCCAGGACCTTTTCAGCATAAGCTGTCATGACCTCATGACAATTGTTGGCCAAGGGACAATGGAACTTGATGATTTTGACTTCTCCGACATAGCAGGACTTGCATATGAAAGTACCGCCCCAAAATTGGACCACTTGAACTTGTAATCCGAATCGATTTGTTTCCAACGTCTTTTTCGTATGAAGCCAAAAAATGTGCTCCAGTAATCCTGACATCAGCAACATTTTGGTCTCGATGGTATAAAGTTGTGCTAAAATATTGGATCTCCTTTCAACTCCTTTGGGCCCAAAGGCCAGGTCTAGGTCGACTTTGACGTTTTCAACAAAAATTGTCGTGGTCGGCTGCATAGTTGCCAACGTCAGATGGTAGTGCAGATTTTCATTAAGTTTTATAAACAATTTCATCAGCTCCCGCCCCAAGTAATCAAAGGGTTCGTTGAAAAAATCAAAGGGACTGTTTTCTAAGAGAATGACCAGCACATAGCCTTTGAGGTATTTCAAGTCCTGATTGAATTTTGTGTTTCTTAATGGATGTTCCAAAATTTTTTGCAGAGCTAAAGGATGGAAAGAATCAGTGAGTTTTGAAAAGTCCAACTCGAGTTTGTTAGGGTAGTAAAGAAAAGAGAGAATATTTTGGTTTCCTATAAGGCTGAACTGTGTGAGGTCGATTGTGGTGATGGGAGTTCGAAAAATTGGTTGCGCTTTCACTAGCAATTTATTGATGAGGATAATGGATAGCATGATCCAAAGTGGTCGAGTTACATTCATGATGTTGGATTAAGACTGAAGAAATAATGGTAAAGATGTTGAGGTTGAGAGAACAAGTTTTTGTCAATTTTGACTTTGTTAAGAAAGAGCCATTTAAATACAGAAAAATGAAAATGGAATAATTTTAATCCTGGGTGGACAATGTTCCGTTTCACTTAATAAAAGGTTAGCAGACAAATCATGATTTCAGCAGAGTCCAAAAGTTTGAGCATTTTGACAGTAGGTAGACTAAAATAAAATTTAATGCTTAATTTGCATAGTTTCGGCAGAGAAATTTTTTTGCAACAAAAAATTTTTACATATAGGATATTTTGAACAATAGCAAATACTCTAATACTCTAGTGAGTGAGATGGTAAGATTACTAGAAGAAAAATAATTAATAATAATAACTTTGGGTACTACAAACATTTCTTTATCTTCTAACTATCAAAATGGAGAGTAAAATTGGAGTAGTTGATCATTATCGTTGTATGAAATAATTAATTTTTGTTCAATAAAATAATATATTCTCGTGGAAAAATTTAAAAGTCACATGAAATCCATTTAAAAATCAAAATTATAGCAAATTGTGCTGCTACCCTTAAATTACCAAATGTCAAACATATTTTATTTAAGACATCTCGACTTTATATAAACATTTTACTGTATCCCAATTTACCTGAACTCAGCTCATAATTTTCTTTCCTTTCAATTTCCATTACAAGTTGATTGTAGTCGAGTGTTTGTTACTCCTATTCTTTTGTCATTTTAATGATGACCATGTGGCACAACTGGATTGAAAAATTTGGATTTGGAGTTAAAACTACTTTTTAAATTTGCAATTTCAATACATGATGATCATTAACGAACATGAAAAATATAAGGGTCGTAATTGGGATATAAAAGGTTTTTTTCCATCAAAATTGACCTTCACGCAAGTTTCTTCCACCTAAAATTGGATCGATGTTGGATATGGTTTTTTGCTGGAGGACACGACCAAGGCCAATTATAATTGGTTCAAGGTTAAATGTCAGTTGTTCGATTGCCCGGGCACGGAAAATTTAAATGGTCAATATTGTGGGGTATTTCTTGTAATTAATTTTTCCATCACTTTCAAATTGAGATTAACAATAAAGTCTTTATTTTATTTATTTACAATTGTCTCTCTCAACATCAGTGGACAGAATGTAATGTAACATCAAGATGAAGAATATTTCATAAAATTGAATGAGAACAGAATAAATTATTCTATTAACGATTAAAGACAATAAAACTAAATTTGACCTCCTCCTTCAATAGCACAAGAGAATGATGACAGTCTTATCTACTACTAGAGTCAGGTAAGTGAATCCTGTAGATTTTCCAAAGTCATAGAAATCCCCTGCCTTGTACCTGATATCTCTCAATGCTTTGACCTGCTTCCTTCGCTCCGTTGACCTCAAGTACCTCCATCCCTGCTGCCACAGAAACTGACTAGACAACTCAGTTGTAGCTCCTCCCATATTGTACATCAAGGTTGCTGTGGCTGAACACCACAAGCAGGTGAAGAGAAATACGACTGCACCTGGTAGACCAACCACAGGCAGTAGGCAGATGGTCGCATAGTTTGAAAATATGTGAGTTATGGCCATTCCGATTTTGTGACCAAATCCCACAAACTTTCCGGCACAATCGTTCAATTCTGTTTGAAGTAGTTGAATCGCCCTGTAGATCTTGAGTGATCGATCAAATTGGTTAGTTCCAATTTTCCTGTATTTTTGTAAAAACAAGTGGAGATCAATAATTTGAAATTTTTGAAATTTTTTTGAAAAATTTGAATTTACCGCAATTCCTTGAGCCACATTTGAATACTGAATGCATAAACCAAGTACAGGTTGAAATAGAAGAGAATATTCTGCCATGCACAACAGCACACCCAAAATTCCCAGAATGCATCCAAAAAAGTAAGAATCATGTCCAACCCCCACTGGCGACCTTGATCTGATTGGTTCAAAGCTGTCCAAAGAAAATTTAAAACATGTCGGCTATCTCCTGGATCCATCATGTAGACAAAAGCCAATAGAGTCGGCATGAAGAACTTAAGAAATTGTGACCATGACAAGATCAACTGGATCCAGAAGAATGGTTCACTAGATCTGCAGTGGACATACATAATAGCTTGTAGAGACATTAGTAGGGTCAGTTCAATTTGGTCGACGACTCTACGAATTTTTGACCGCTTGTCAGCCTTTGTCGTGGTTATTCTAATCCATTTTTTTCTCAACCGTTTTAACGGTTGTCGCCATTTTCCTTTGCCTTTGACTTGCACTAGTTGAAATATTTCGGATCCTTCCGATTTCTTTCGTTGACCTGAAAGAACTCCTGGAAGAGTGGAAAATTATTTTTATGTTTATTTTAATTAAGTTTAGCTTTGTCCAAGTAATTTGACAAATTGAGTTGGCGGAAAAATTTGAAAATTGGTCGACAAATGAAAAGCTGACCTCCTCAATTTTTGGAATTTTGATATTTAGTTTTGTAAAATTAATTAATTAATGGACAATTGATAGATCTTTTTAATTACCCTGAAAATTAATCGCGAATTGGAGAAAATGGGTCACAAACTGAGCGACCTTTTCTTTATTCAGGAGATTGTTGACATTGAACAAAAAAACAGTTATGAATCCACCCAAGTAGAACAAATCGAAGGCAATCTGTACCAATGACCTCTTTTGTTGACCCTGCTTCAACCCAGATGGTGGAAAAGTTTCCAAATTTACATAAAGAATCCTTTGAATTACCAAAATGGTCCAGAGAAAGTGAATGTTGAAAAAAATGGCCGAAATTCTAGACCTCTTGACAACCAACTGGAAACCAAGATCATCCCAAGTGTAAGGAACATTGGAGCGGGAAAAGGAGATTTTGAATGTAGAAATGATTTTGTTAATATTTGACCTAGAAAACATTTCTAGAATTCAAACTCCTTTCTTCGTGTTTGAATGGGTGCATTTGAAAGAAGAATGAGGGATTTGTTCGACTGACCGATATTTTGTAGGGCAAGGAGGACGATGGGGACAAATTAAAAATAAAACTGTTGCCAACAGTTTCCAAGAGAACGACCATGAAATTTATTTTCATATTTCAAGTTTGACGTCAAACTTTCATTGAAAATTGTATTCTAGTCAAGTTTTCAAATTGTGATTGTCATTTGAGAGCTCACAAAGATTTGAAATGGGCGGTTAAAGTAATTTTTTAAATTAGAGGTTTCTGATATGTCAGCGATAAAGACAAGGGAATAATTATAATGATTTTGCTTTGGATAGGCACCAGGCACGGCACGTGAATGATGGGCGTTTGATTTGAATTGGTTTTTTTGTCATTTATAAAAAATTTCACTTTGTGGTTGACTATCAATGAAACGGAGATTTGAGATTGGTTGAAATTAAAATTAAAATAATTGAAATAATTGAAGGTGAATTCAATTCAGGGACTTTGGAATTAGAAATTTAAATGTCAAAAAGCCATTGCAAATATTCGATATTCGAATAGATATGACAAATATATGAAAAACAACTTTGATTGGGTTTGAGGACTGGTTCTAATCAGTAAAAGACACACTAACTTAAGTATTGGTTCTAACCACACTTGCTTCTATTCAGTCAGTGGTCTGTGTACATTTACTGGTGAGCTGGTGAGCAGAAACACTGACGGTAGTCACGGGTAATCAGAGATAATATTGCTGAAATTTCTACACCATTCTGAAAATTCAATTGAAATTGAAATTGATGATGGAATACATATATATAGGTCATCTACTTAATTAAATTCACTCATTTTAACTAATCAAATGGAAATTCATGGAAAATATTTATTTTTATAAATTCACAATAACAGGTGCTCATAGGCAGATCATGACTCATGAGGGGTTGGGAATGTTCATGTCAAGAAAAGTCGATTAATTCATGGTGCTTTGATGGACTCATCATTATTTTTGTGTAGTCATTTTTTCAAGGAAGTAGATCCCACATTCAAAAGAATAATTCCTGGACAACTGACTTTAAACTCTAGAACTGCAGAGCGAATACAATTCATGTTGACAACATAAAGGACGTACAACAGATCGCTAGAGTCTAAGGATGTGCTCTATCATATTTGCTTTAGGATGTGCTTTATCATATTTGTCACTCCTGTTTTCACAAAACTCAAAATCTTCATTCCAAAAAAAATATCAAATTTTCAAAACAAAATTGACCAAAAATGAGATTTGTAAAAAATTGATTGTGGAAAAAGGAAGAAAAGATAAATCCATAAAAGTGCCATGAATCCATTAATCAACTCCTTGATACGACTATCCTTTTCACATAATTCGTTTCTCTTGAAATTTGTTCAAACATTTACAACACTCGTCATAAAAGTGGACCCAAACTTCATTGGAAATTTAGTATCTTCTTTTCTTACAGAAAATGCCAAATGGCTTTTGCTTTCATAGAATTCTTTTGTCCACTTGAAAAGCACATGATGTGATAACGACTTGCACAAGTCCAGACGGGCAAGACAACAGTCAATTGTCTTTATTACCCTACAGAAATGACTTGACTCCTAATTGTATTTCAATCACGCACACAATCACTCTCTTCAACTAATCACAATGAAATTAGGTACCATAATCCTTGTAGTTTACAAATTTCAATTTGAAGGCTCATTAAGATTTCTAATAAAGTTGCAGTGAAATGAAAATCAAGTGAAATTGTTCCCTCATTTTCCAATTTTCCAAAGAATTCTTTACTCAGTCTTCATTTCACGCCAATTTTATATCGGATTTAAAAATACTGCTAAATGAGAGTTAACAAAAATCAACTAAAACGTAAACATGTACTACTTGGTACTGCTCTCCATTTCCATCAACGCTTCCCCAAAACTCAAATTCATTTCACAAGAAATCTTTCATTTCATCATGTTTCAATTTACTTGCTAAATTAGCAATGCTAATTAACATGTAGCCAACAAACTTCAAAAGTGGTCACTTAGACCATCTCTATCACAAGCACTTTAGTTCGTTCACAATTTGCAAAGGGAAAGGTTACCATCGTGATCACAGGAAAATTACCACACTGACCTCATAAAATCAAATATTTTGACGTGAACCAACTCTGCAGCAACTTTTGGGCCAATTCCTTTAAAAAAATTTCAAGATGAGGTAAACCCCACCTAATGCTATTGGTTTCTACTTGAACTTGAACCATCAATTGTCATTCGGTTGACTTGAATTAAATTAAATCTAAAACTTCCATTGAATTTAGATTCTGGCCAATTTTCTTGTTCATCTTGTCTATACTCACATTGGAGGCTGTTGCCTTCAAGCAAGTTCAACAGCGTCTCACTGTAACAATCAACAATTGATTTTGTTTAAAATAATGTATGTAGATATTCACTAACAAAATTCTACCTCATTTTCATTGTCATTTTGAATCTGACAGGATTGTAAAGGTCAGACAGATGGACGACTTTGCACTTTTTCTGGGGAGACTGCAGGAAGATGCACCGGTGGGAAATGTGTCGTGTGAATAAAAAAATTATTTTTGAATTTATTTTTAAAAAATATTCCAATATTTTATTCAGAAAAAGTGTCAACAAATTCATCAACTAGGAAATTACTCTGACTAAATTGGATCATTCTACAATAAGTTGACATTCAACATGAGAGGAAACCTTCATTCGATTGGATATGGAAGAAAAATAAAATTTATCATGGGGTTTTAGGGATCCCAGAATATTAATTAATTGACAAAATTTGTCATTTAGTCACTCATCAAAATTCATTGACAGAAAAAAAGAAAACTTACACAAATGGAACTACAAGTTGAAACAAATGGAAATCACTTTTATAAATGGAAAACGTTACGCAACTTTAAAACTGAATTAGGCTGAAGACACCACAAAAATTATAAATGTCAAAAAATAAATAAAATGAATATTTGTAATTGAATCAAGTTTTCTAATTTAACTATGGAGCAGTTTACGATGAGTCAAGTTCATGGATTGTGCATACTTTGAATTTCATATGAAGTACTTTCGGAAGGAAATGGTATCTCTGCTGCTTCGCTTCCCGTCCGCTGAATAATATTCAGTGAATACAATTCGGCCGCTGAAAGCATCACATGGTTTTACACCTTTTTGACTTTCAAGGGCCATTTTCACCCCTTAAAAAGGCCCAAGGATATGAACTAACCATACCACCGAATTCCTGACAGTCGATTCTACAAAAATCCACTCTAAAATCCGTCACTTAAAGTTGCCGTTCAGTCCTTGTAAGTTTGTCGAACAAAATGAGAAATTTGTCGGACAGAACCAGAATTCTGACTGACGGGAAAACTAGCACCCTTATTAATTCAGCTTGCAGGGGTGCAAAATGCTCCATTATCACAAGCCTGATTTGTGAAACTGTGAAATAGGAGATGTTCCACTCACGTAATACTTGATGCATTGATATAACAGCTTAGGTTTCATTTCAAAATAATAAATTCTAATTGGAGGAACACTCAAAATGACCTTCTTGTATGCCTTCAGATGTTTCACATTTTGTATCCATTCACTCTTCCCAAGATTCCTCAAAATGTTCAACAGCAGAATATTCATAGTGCAGGCGCTTAGAAAAATATACATAAATATTAAATATTATCCATCGACTTCCAGCTTGATTAATGTATGTGATGAGTGTGTAACATCCTAATTAATTTAACAATACAACGTGTTGGTCAGTATCTCAGTTTTTCAAAACAAAAAATCCTTTGTTTTTGGGTAATTGGGTTTTTCAAGTACCCCATCTACTGCTGCGTGGCTTGAAACACGGGTCATATCGATAGGTGGAGCTGATGGAGCAACCCCCCCCCCCATGACCGCATACCCAAAAATTCAAAAGACGTTTAACCAACACTGAAGATACAAAGTACGTTTCTTATTTGGAACAATCCGTCTAGTAACCTTGACTTAGACCATTTTCAATGCGCATTCAAGCACGTACAGTCACAATTGGATTAGTTTGAAAATGTCATGAGAACAGTTGCTGTATTTTCGAAGAGGGATTCTAAATAAGCTAACGAAATATCTTCATCCACTTTGCAGCAAATTCCAATTTCAACATTAATTGGCCTCCATGACCTCACTACGCCACGACAATACCTTTCAACTAACACAGAACTTGAATCCTGTTCATCTCTTATCCTAAACTTTCCATCGTTGAGCAACATGTTGATTTCGACTTGCTCCACAAATGTTCTGGTTAAATGAACAGCTACAACAACACCACGAAGAACAGCAAATGCGACTACAGTCAGTATGAGGCTAAGTACTACTAAAGACACCTGTAGAAAAAGCATGTCAGCTCGTCCTCCAATCATATTCGTCGTGTTCCAGATGACAGCACAATTTGTGAAAACAATTGAAAATCGAAACAAGCTTGGGGCTGATGTTGCTATCACAGGAAGGAGGGAGTCATTCAAAATCTTAACAAGTATTCGAAATGTCGCATAAAATTTGACCAGTTCCACCCGATGATTCCGATTCATTTTAGACTTACATTTTGATCTGCAAAAGCAATATTGGAAAATGCCATAAACTTTAAGCAGAAATCTAGTCTAAGCACTGCAGTAAAACAATTCGATGACAATTAGAATGTACCAACTTACATCATAACCCTTGTCATCGTCAGTATCAGTAAAAGAGGATAACCAATTAGGGGCAAATGAGACATGGTAAGTGTTGTTCCAAATAAAAGAGCACCAAGGTCGAAAAGAATCAAACTCAAATGGATCCACAGAGAACATTTTGACTCATCACAAAACCAGCAGGGCAAGAATAGGATTGACTCTGGAGCCTGAACTTCGTAACAGATTAATGTAATCGTAACTGAGGGTAGAATGAATATACCCAAGATGCTCATAGCCAGTGCAAAGGTCCTTATGGCTGGTTCCAAATCCAATGACGAGGTGGCGCTCTTGAAAAACTTTGCTGTATAAATTATTACTATCACATTCAGTGACAACTGTTTTATTTAAAGCAGTAATCGAATAGGCATTGCTTTAGCTGTTATTTTTTGCTAAGGTATTTTAATTAAATGTACAGGTATTTTTATTGAAAACTCAGGTAAAAATATTGAAACGCAGGCAAAAATATTGGATGTTCTGATAAAAAATAAATCAATTCAGGTGAAAAATGACTCTTTTCGCAGCCATCTAACAGCTCGCTTCGTTCACTACTTGAATCAAACAAACACTTAAAATGACCCATAAACAATTTACCAGTACTTTCAGTATTTTTGCCTGACCAAGCCTATTACCCTCTTTGCTATTGGACTGACCTGAAAATTGAGCATCCAATGCAATGATGCTATTGAAAACTTGTGCTGATGTTTTTGGTCGTTTGATAGTTGTGTTGATGATGGACATAATGTCAAATATAATCAATGGACTGAGACTCACAAGGATAACTTTATCCATGTCTATTCCTTCTCGATACATCATTTCCCAAAATGAATGTCTCAAGAGTTGGTGTAACCACAATAATGCACGTAGAATGAAGATGAGGCAAGCGGACAACCATACAATTTGAACCTTTTTGTTGGCAACTCTGATTCCAAGTTTTGTCCCACCTACATAGTTAAAGGGTATACATTTTACCAGGTCCAAATCAATTATGTACCATTTGATCAAGAAGATCAACAATCGGTCTAGATTACGCTCCGATTGAATTGTTCTTTGTATTTTTTCTGTGAGTGACAAAATCAAATTATGCAACCAAATCTACATGGAAATTATCTTTAAAATCGACGCCATTGCGATCTAATTTAACGTCCTTCTTGTAGTTTCTTTAGCTCGAGTTGTTTAGCCTGGGATTTATATAAATGAACTGAATTTATTAGTGGAGCTTTCAATGATACTTGAGGCTTGAGAAGCAATGAAGAATCAAGTTTATAAAAAACCCAGGAATGAAAGAAAGGAATTTCGGAATACTAAACTAAATGGAATTCAATATACAAAGAATATCCCGTACAGTGTCCAGATTCAGAAAAAAACGAATTATTAGGGTAAAATTATAATTCCTCCGATATCGTTATTTTAATTCCTGGTCGTCAACTGCTCCCCATGTTCTTTGGTGTAGTATTGAAACTTGAAAGCAATTTCGTGTTGGCTGGAAAATAGTGACGAGTTTTAAAAATGCTTTAGGGTAAATGACGAAACTGTCAAATTCCTCAGCAAGTGAATGTTGGTCGATGAGAGAAAACTGCTCACATTTCTATTAGAGACCAAACTCTTTTGTAATTGCCCACAGCAAAATGCGCTTTTAGTGTTCTTTCTTGAAAACCAATGTATGTATTACACAGAAGAAACAGGCACTTAAATCAATAAAAATAAATCAAATCAAATCAAAGCGCTGCACATATGTATTTGCGCCACTGTAAAAATTTGAATCTTGAATTCTTGAACTTTCAAATTTTGAATAGACTTCAGCAAAGATTTGAGTCTGATGGAATTTTCAAAATTTGCTCCATCTGATTTAGATCATTTAAATTTCTGAAGATGCTCAATTGACTAAAGATCTGGAATGTGAAAAGAAATGTCAGTAGAGCTGTTCTCATTTCATTCGAGTATAGTTTTTCTTGAATCCGGCACAGTGTGTAACATAGCACAACAGTGAGTGACATTTCTCATACTTTGGCATCATGTGGTAAAGGTCAATGCAATTTTAAATCATTTCAGTTTTAAGGTGCATTCCCCAATCATTTGCCTAGAAATGCAAAACAAAATCCGAACATGTAGGTACCAATATGAACTTCATGTCGATTGCTGTATTATTTAGAAATTAAATTTGCCTCCTATTTTCAAAAGTAAATGGAGATACAAGAAAAGTTCCAAATCCCACAATAGCAATACAAAATTTTGACTACTCCTCAAATGGAATTGTTTCTTAAAGTTAATTGAATTTCAAAACAGTGAAATGCAAATGTCAGGCACAAAATTACAGAAAAGTTTGGTCTACAATTGGATGTTGTCAGTTCTTCGGCACCGGCAGGCACTTATTTGCTGTAGAATTTTGGCAGTTTAACCGTTCACGCGAATGCAAAACTTGTCTCAATTTTCATGTTAGCACGAAATTGTTTTCAACTTAGGCTACAAACATTTTCAAACAATTTAAATAATGTTTTTTAACAGTATTCATGCCCTGTCGTATACCAACAAAGACCTTAAATTCTTAGAATTTCAACATTTTAATTTTACTTTACTTGAATAAAAAAGCGCCTTTGTGAATTAGTTGTTTTTCTGATGAAAAAAATGTATAATTGTTGCATTGAAGTCAAATTGTTGACGCAAAAATTGTTTTTAGAGATTTGAAAATTTTGAGTGGGATACGTATGTACACATATTACATACAAACTGCCCCCGGCGGCAATACGAAGTCATTCTGAGAATAGTTGTACCAACTATTTACAATGTTACCATTTTAGTTTGTGCATTTATTTCATTGTTCTAATATCCACTGTGACTTATCAATTGGTTCGCACACTCAAGGGGGTTCACAGTAGGACCTTTCAAAGGTTTACGAAAATAAACGAAAAAGGTCGAACAGAACCCTTGAGCTAAACCCTCTCTTCTGTGAATGCACTTAGACTGACAATTTCTGTTCTACCCTCACAGTTTTTTCGTTCAGTCCAGGTAGACACATTTATAAGAACTATTCTCAATTTTATTCTCCGATAATTCACAAATTTCAACCTAATAAACGAGTTTTCCTTGATATTTCAGTTTGTGAACATTTTACAAGTCTGACATTCAAAATAACTGGTACAATTTTATCCTCACTTATCCAATCGATTTTATTTAACAACATCATTTTGTAAGTAAATGTTTGCAAAACGCCAGTTTGTATAAACACTAAAGGATTCATTCGGAAGATAAACCTTTCTCCTGTCCCCAATGTCCTTACACAACCACCCAAAATTGGAGTTTACAAAGTCACATGACTCATATTCATTCAGAAGATCGACCATTTAAATGTGAGGAATGTCGTTATTCAGCCAAAACAAAAACAGAATTAAAGGGTCATTCGACGGTGCATTTGGATGGTTTGGAGAAGAAGAAGATCAAGAAACACAAATGTCCTCACTGCCCATACAAATCCATCCTATCAACCCACATGAAGGATCACTTGAGGACCCACACGGGGGAGAAGCCCTTCCATTGTCCCCACTGTCCACACAAAACAACCACCTCTGCCAGCTTGAAAATTCACATCACCTGGAGACACGAGGGAGAGAAGAAATTCAAGTGTGAATTTTGTGACTATTCTTCAGTCACCAGCCACAACCTGAATCGACATGTGAAGACTCACACGAAAGAAAAACCATACAAATGTTCATTCAAGGGATGTGAATATTCAGCTGCTCAATCTTCACATGTTAAAACGCACGAGATGATTCATGGTGGAGAAAAGACTTGGAAGCGCTCTCAATATCCTGAGTCTTCAATACGAAAACCTCTATTGAAGACTCATTTGAAGACAAATCAAAACTCTTTCAGAAGTTCAATAAATTTTAGCCGTAAGGGCACAGACTTGACGATTTTAAAATGCAAAGTTTGTAAATGTGATTTTGTGGGCGTGAACAAGGAATTGGCACTCCATCTAAATCAGCATCAACTCCCTATCGTACTCCTTCCTAAATTGAATCGCAAGTAAATCCAGCTGAATGAACTGATGTTAACTTTTAATACTTTTGTAAGAACATTGTTTAATAAATCCCTATTGTTTCTCAATGAAAATTTTGTATACTAAACATTTCATTTTATTCGGTTGTGAAATCTCAGTTTAATTTTGATTTTTGAATAGTTTGTGTAAACGCTGAATAATGGGTACGATCTCTCATTAGCTCTTGGAAGTTCAATTTTACATAAAATATGTTACCAAACTTTGCTGAATGCTAGAATAAATTGAATTTGGACAGATAATTATCATTTTTGAACAATAAACAACTGAATTGTCAGATCGATTGATAGAATCTAAATATTTTGATGCGAGTCATGTGGATCACACCAATTCGGGTAATATACGATTGATGCCACTTATTTCAATCAAATGCTCCATTTTCTCAACGAAAATTATTTGAATACGAATATCGACACAAAAATCTTGATATCATCTATTCAATAATTAATGTCACTTGAATGATAGTTTAAATATTAAATATGTGGTCATTTGGAGATGGTAGAAAACTTTTTAGTCCTTAAAATCAATTTCTGGCTCAGCTGGGTCGTACCTAAGTTAGAATTTGCAATAATCAAAAATCAATAGATTCAATTCTATAAACGTACAGTTTGTATATGCAGTTTTCACTGATTTTATGAAATGTGAACGAGTAGTGCAGCAGGACCTTTCTGGGAAATTAGACATCTAACTCCAAGCATGAAACAGAAGACTTGATTGGAGATGTCACTGAGAATTTTTATTGAAATGTTTGTTTGTAGGGTTTAGTTGCCATGGCTACTAAATTGAACGATGAAAGATTGAAAATATTTTTTGAAATTTTCCAATAGAAGAGGCCTGAACACTTTTGTTCTTCTAGTGAAGTAGCAAAAGTGTAGTGGAACTCCACATTCTTTAAAGTGTTTAACTTTTACATTATTTTGTTTCCTGTTTGTCTTGAACAATTTACTTGCATTTAATTGGGAATGTGGTTAAACCAAATTAGTCAGCAGTCTCATTGACGGTACACTTGAAAAAAGTTTTACTTGATATAAAGTTCAAAGTTAAGGTACAATTGCACTTTATCCAAAAAGCCTCGTAGGCAACGAACTCGTAGGTTGATTCAAGGTCGTTTTAGAAAATAGCTTTGATTCCATGAGGATTTAGATTCAAGTTGAACATTTGTAGCCTTGCGACTACGACTGTCCAAGGTTAAATTTACATTTGGAGGTAAACACTCCAGTTGATATCAACTCTACCCTATCTATCTCCTACTTTATATTTATCATTCCAACTCCATTCCAACTGTAGCCTGTACTCATGACAACTCATTGACTTGTGAACTGTAATTCAATTCCATCGTCTGAGCTGTCTGTCTCGTCGCAAATTTCAATAATTTGAAACGATTTTCAAAATGTCTTCATCTCTATGGAAGCTCGTAATTCAATCAAGATCATTTTATCCTACATCGTTCAGAAGTCTCGCTACAGCAGGTAAACAGTAAAAGTATTTAAAACTCTCCTTTAGATTGTAAATTGAGGTTTAATAACAAATAACTTAAATAAGTATTAAAAATGTAATTATCTATCCTTGCAAAATGCACAAAATTCATAATTGAAATTTAATATATTAAAAAAATTTTAAGCTCTCACAAAAAGAGAATGTGTCTCATCAGAGAAAGTTGGATCAAAAAAGAATATTGCCCTCTTGACCCTGACTAGACCAAAAAATTTGAATGCTTTGAGTCCCGATTTGAAAAAGGATTTGACTGAAGCCATAATCGAAGCAGAGAAAGACAAAGAAGTTGGAGTTTTAATTATTACAGGTCAAGGTAAAGCTTTTATAGCTGGAGCGGACATTAAGGAAATGAAAGAGCAATCTTTTATGGATGTCTTCCAGGACAATACTACTCAACCCATTTTTAGAGCATTCACTGAATGTCGCAAGCCAATTATTGCAGCTGTCAACGGCTATGCTGTAAATAATCATATTTTTAAACATTCAATTAATTTAAAAAACTTTACACTTTTTGTGGTAATCGATGCAGTGACTTTAACTCCCGATAGGGAATTTTTGAAATTGAATTGATTCAAAATTTCACTAAATTTTTTGTCTGTGATTTTCCTTTGTATTTGTGTCACTCACATGAAAATTTTTGTGGAAGTTGAGTCGAGTTTGATGTAGGAAAAACTCAAATTCTTAATTAAAGAATTTTTAATTTAAATGTCCATTAATATTTTTTTTATTATTTTTTGCGAATTTTGTAGCTCGGTGGAGGATGCGAAGTTGCCATGATGTGTGATGTAATTTATGCATCGGAACTTGCAAAATTTGGCCAACCTGAGATTCTATTGGGGATAATTCCAGGAGCTGGTGGAACTCAAAGATTAATTAAAAGTGTAGGGAAATCCAAGGCTATGGAAATGTGTCTGAGTGGTAATCAGATTACAGCTCAAGAGGCAGAAAAAATTGGACTTGTGAGTAAAGTTGTTGCAGCTGATGAGTTGATTCCAAAATCAATTGAATTGGCAGAGAAAATTGCAAGTCAGTCTAAAGTTGCAGTTGCTATTTGCAAAGAAGCGATTAATAAATGTCAGTTTATTATTCTTCAATTCTTTTATTTTCTATTTAGAAAAAAATACGATTTAGCATTTCGATTAATATAATCTCATTATCATTTGGATAAATACAAAAAAATTAATTTGTTGTTTTTTTGTATAAAGCGTTCGAGACAACCCTTCATGAAGGATTGAATTTTGAAAGAAGATTATTCCATGCAACATTCGCTACTGAAGATAGAAAGGAAGGAATGGCAGCTTTTGTTGAAAAACGTCCACCCAATTTTCAAGATAAATAAAAATGATTCTACTGTGATTTAATTGTGAGCAAAACCATCACTTTTCCAAAACGAGAGTATAAAATTGTATTATAAATAAAAGTTATGCACAATTATTTAATTTTTAATTATCCCCAAGCCAAAATGATATGACTGATGAGACAATAGAAAACAATAAAAATTCATGTCTTGTAAATAAAATTTAGAATTGTATGAAGGAAAATTAAATGTATCAAAAATATTTGTGATTGTACTCATTTAAATATCATAAATGTTATCATTATTCCAGAAGGTGGTTCAAGCTAATCTGTTGTGGATTTTGAATCGTTTATATGAAAACAAAATGAGTAATTGAGTAATAACAAGAAACAACATGATCACAAAAAAGTTTAAATTGTACTAATTTCCGTTGTCCAAACTTGGCAAAGTTGGAAATTCTTATTCGGAGTGTCTCAGTCATCATCATGCTCGAGTTTTGATTGCCCAAAAATGTCCACCAGTTCGATCAATTTTTTTGTTCTTGCTATTAGCAACTACTCTACAATCATTTTGTTTTTTATATAACTGGAATGAGAATTAAACATTGTAATAGCTCACAGAAAGCAAGAAAACTGTTGTTTCAGAAGACAGTTCTGATGTGTAATTGGATTTTTTGAATTTATTTTTCAAATGAAGGAAAAATAAAGGATTTGATTGTGTAAACATGAAATTGCGAGCATAAAGGGATTTAAATTAAACGCATGCAAATTGTCCCACATCGCAGGCAAATGCCAAGGTTCGCGAAACATGACAAAATCATTTGTTTTGCAAACTTCCAAACGTTTTCAAAATTTTTCATCGTTTTATACTAATTCCGAAAGGAGATTGATTTATTGATCGTTTCAGAAAATTTATTGTATTGTCCTTTCGGTGGTTCATTTTAGTTCTTCATAAAATAGCTGTACTCAATACTTGAAATTGTTCTTACCAGTTAATATGCAACTGGGAATTTTACTTCTCGATTCCATCTCCAAAAGTCATTGAAACTTTTCAGACGAAGCAGCTCAAACTAAAACACTGCAAAAGGGACCTGAAATTTATGAGAATGGCGACGATTTTAAGAATAGTTTCAATATTGATTTTGTTGTACAAATTCATTTTGTCACTCAGAAAAAAAGTACTTTGGCTCATTCTGATGATTCAATCGGAACGTGATCCGAAAAGATGGCGCATCTTCTTTGCCAAATTCACAATGACCATGTGCGAACTAATAAAATGTATTCCCTTTCACTACACAAGTGCAAATGAATCACAACTTGCAATCAAAGCAGCCAACACAAAAGGTCAAATTATCTGGTTGTCAGCTTGTCTCATTTTCATTCTACGTGCTTTATTGTGGTTGCATCAACTGGTGAGCATTTCATTTTGGGAAACGATGTATCGAAATGGAATTGACATGGACAAAGTTATCATTGTAAGTATGAGTCCATTGATCCTATTCAACATTTTGACCATCATCAATACAGCTATCAAACGACCAATAACGTCAGAGCAGGTCTTCAACAACATCATTAGAATGGATGCAAAATTTTCAGGTAAGTCCAAATGTAAAGCCCAGTTGATTTTTGCAAAAAAATAAGACCTCTGTATGAATCTTTTATGTAGCAACATTTTTCAAGAGCACCACCACGACAATGGATGTAGAGTTGCCAGCCATGGGGTTCTTTGCACTGGCTATATGCATCTCTGCTATATTTGCATTTTTCATGGGTATTACGACAGCTGTCTGTTACATGATCTACTCTCCACAGTCAATCCTACTTCTATCCTACTGGTTTGGTGATGTAAAATGTTCTGGATGGACCCAGCTGATCTTGATACTGTTAGATGTGGGTGTTTTTGTATTTGTAATCTTACATTCCGTTTCCCATCTAAGCCTACTTGTACATCCTCTGTTGCTTATGCTGACAATGTCCAGGGCTATGACGTAAGCTGTGACTTTCTAATAATTATCAAATTTCCTTTCCTGAAGTGCTTAAACTTGTGTTTTTCTTTAAAGTTATGGCAACGTGGTAACTTTTTTTTGCAGATCAAAATGTAAATCTGACGCTGACCGCAATCACCAGGAAAAGCTTGTAAAATTTTATCCTTCATTTCAAGTACTCGTTAAGGTTGTGAATGACTCCCTCCTTCCTTTTGTAGCTACACCGGGCCCAAGCTTGTTTCGATTTTCAATTGTTTTCATGAATTGTGCTGTCATCTGGAATTCGAGAGATATGATTAGAGGACGAACGGACATGCTTTTTCTACAGGTGACTCTGGTAGTACTTTGTCTTATGGTGATTGCACTCGCTTTTGCCGTTCTTCGTGGGGTTGTGGTGGCTGTCAAATTAACCACACAGTTTTTGGAGCAAGCCAAAATGAACATGATGCTCAACGATGTAAAGATTAAGTTAGGCGAGGAACAAGATTCAAACTGTGTGTTAGTGGGAGGGTATGGTCGAAGGTTGGTCAAGTCATACAGACCAATAATTGTTGAAGTTGGAATCTGCTGTAAAGTGGATGACGATATTTCAATGGCTTTTTTGGAATCCTTATTGGACAACACGATAACTGTTTTTATGACATTTCCAATGTGATTGAAGTCGTCCCGATGTCTGACCAAAATCTCAAAAGAGACTCACCTATTGGAAGGAGATGTACACCACTTTTTGCACTAAAAACAAGTTTAAATTTTGATTGTTGGACATTTAGGAAAAAGTTAAACATCTTAAATATTAAAAAATATTCAATGACACCACTTTCCTTTATAATGTGAACTGGAGAGTGTCTACATAAACTTCAATAATAAAATATCATAATTGTACCATACAATAAATATGCCGCACAATCGTCTGGGAAACATTAACTTGGTGGCAGATTTTTCTCCACCATTCAATGCAACTGACGAATTTTGGAAATAATTAAAATATTTGTGATCATTAAATTGTAATTGGTGGTTAGAAATGTTTGTGAAACGAATAAAAAACTTAAACAAAGTAATTGGTGATTGATTTAGCTTGTTTACATTGTCGCCATTCATAAAGTAAGTATCTTTCAGTTTTGCAAGTACGGGAGGGTTTTTCATGATTGAGGTTAAAAAGTTTAGAGGAAAATATATTGGTCCGGTAAAAAAATAGCACTTAGTGGTAAAAGAAACAAAATGCCATGTAAAAAAAGAAGTTCAGGTAAACGTGGGAACTGGTTTGAGATATGTTTTTTTCAAGTAGCGAGCGAAGCGAGCTGTTAGATGGCAGCGAAAGCACTGTCATTTTTTATCCGAATTTTGTTTTTTTTACCTGAGTTTTATTTTTGACCGGAGCTAAAAATTCAAGCCAAAACTTTATTTGAACTTGATCAAAGATTTTTGAAGATTCAAAGATCAAAGATTTTATATTGCACTTACTTCTACATTCTATATCATTTTATTCAAATCTTAAAAAAGAATTCACTGGTCAACTGACCAGGGTAAGAGTCCAAGAGGGTTTGAACCGTACTCGACGAGTCCACGGCAAAATTCCTACTTTTACGCGAGCCCTCAACCAAATTGGATGCCCTAAGTAAACAATGTTGTAAAGGTTTGAACTCAGCAAAAAACAGAAAAAGTTGACGATAAATTTTCAAAAAATTCTAAAATTGACTCTAGTACTATTGAAGACTACCTGCCAAGTTTCAGCTTCCTAGGTCAACTCTAACCCGGTCAAAAATCCCAATGTTTGAATTTTTCAAAGATTTTCCAATTAAGCTTAAACTTTGCGAATTTCTTTCTCTGACTTAGTTAGTGGTGTTGAAAATGTCACTTCATTTGCCTACTTTTTCACGCTCTAGACGATGGTCATTTTTATTTTAACAATTTCGAGTGGCCATTTTTGGGTTGCACTGGAGCCTACCTTTTTCAGTGACAAATTCAAGATTTTATGTGACAAAAAAATGAACATCCTTCAATATGTAAGCACAATTAAAAAAGACCAAAATATTAATTTTCTTTTTATTGAAATTTTATTAGGGTTAGTAGCCTTGGGATATGGGCATACTGAAGTACCATGTTGGTTCGCCATAAGTTGAACTCCTTATTGAATCACGGCATCCAATCCACATCATCAATGATATATTTCGAAAATTGCTCCGGAGTCCGATTTTCTTAAAAAAGATGATATTTTGTACATATTTTAAATATCTAAAATATTTTCAAAGATTTCGAAAAACTTTCATATGTTCCCTCCTGTAATCGTCCAGGAAGCTTAAATCTCGAATTTGGTAGAGTTTTTAAGGTTGGTCCATGTTTTATAGAGGAATTTTGAATCAGTTTCTCATTTCACATTGTCATAGCCACAGCAGCTGGCTGCAGACTTCAAGTCCATCTGCTGACCCCTGTTGAGCTCCAAAATCACATCATGGTTAAGCTTCCAGTTTGTCCGCCCAATTCTAATGATTCTTTTTCATCAAATTTGAAAAAAACAAGTAAAAAAATAGTCTCAACATTCACCAACGCCCTACACTCATAACATAAATCAATTGAACAATTTCGCTGCAATGAAAAATTGGCATAGGCCTTTTTCCTGAGACTTGTAGGGCCAAACCCAAAGGAAAAACACCATTCAATTCAACCGTTGAATTGGACGAAATTAATTTTGTCATTGGCCGACGCCTAAACCAATACAAACTTTTGTGGTCATGTCAAACTGACAGGAATGTCGTTGTGATAAAGTTCTTGTGGAGGTTTTGGTTCGATCCAAAGTGCAGACAAAATATTCAAATGCTGACACCTCAAAAGTGATAATAAACTTTCAAAAGTTCATATAGCACCTTTTTCAGTAGGTTTTTTTTATAAAACGCTTCTCCAACTTATAGGGAATCCTTTCAGCAAGTAGAAACCAAATTAAAAACACAAATTGAAAATCAATTAAAATGAATCAATCTTCAGATTTTAAAACAAGAAAAGATCTACATCCCCAACAAATTGGAAACGAGTTTCGTATAATATTGAATTTCCTTTATTTCTTTGGAAATTGCAATATTTTTTACAACAAAAAAAGTGGACGGTATCAATGTGCACCTCCATTGTCGTGGCGGACACTTTTATCAGTGGTAGCTATTGCCATAACTGCGGTAACCTGGTTCAAAATTTTTTTGTCCATCGCACTCAGAGGCGAACAATTGATAGGGTATTACATCAAATTATATAAAATACTCACTAGCATCTTGAAATATTTTTGCTGCATCGTATATAAAAAGGTCGCTATCGGCCAACCCCTTTAAAGTTGCTCCTTTTTTATTTTCCATAATCCTGAGGCTGGAGGTCACTTGTGTATACTCATGTAGGGCCAGTGCAACAGGGGTAGCGGTAACATTTAAATATTTATTGTAATATCCACAGAATCCGACATCGATCTGATCTTATTGATGAGATGGGGCAAGAGATCGACAGATCACGGAAGGGCAGAGGTAAAATCATAGTCAGAGCCTCCTGGGTCATTCTTATAGTTCTTGTCGGTTCCCAAGTGGTCGATACTGTCCTTGGTTGGATTCAGACACGTCATCTTGTCCCTTTTCTGAACAATTGGATCAAGTTTCGATTGAATTTTGCTCAAGTCTTTGGTTTGTCTGCAAATGAACATCATCCGCGTCTGCTGATGCAAAGAAACTACATTTTATTCAGGATGAAACGCTCCAATTTTAATTCGATAATGATTACAGTCACCGCAACAATTCTTACTTGGATCATCGGTTTCCAACGAGGTGACCCACCTATAGAACAATTTTTAAATTGGGTCATGACGACCCGATTGGTCACAGTTGACCTTATTGAGGACATAAAAAACGTTTTCATGTACCGGGACATCGGTGAAGCCTTTGGGCGGGTATTTAAAATCATGTTTTTACTTTTAATACTTGAAGTTTTGAGCCATGCACCCGTAAACAGAAACCGCCAAAATATGAATTTTAATCTGGTTTACTTGTCTTTGCTTTCAATTTGATGGGGAGATTCGAATGGGAATTATGATGGCTGTTAAGGAGAAACAATATTTGACCGAACAGAATGTAAAAGGTTGGCGAGATCTTATTATGATGGTGAAGGCTCAATGTGATCTCACGGGGGTGTACCAGGCGCCTGGTCAACTGTTCTTTATAGGGAGGTCGATATTGAGCAGCACAACAATAATATTCATTATTTTCAACATGCCCATGACGAACGAGTTTCAAATCCAGCTCAGCTTATTGTGGGTGGCATTTTTGTTAGTTCTGTCTTGGAGGATATTGATCAAGGCTTGGGTAGCAGAAGCGATGTACAATCAGGTTAGTTAAGAGACTCCATTTTCAAAATGTTCATAGTTTTGGGATAACAGGATACCTAAAGTTGTAATTAGTTTTAATGGTTCAGGAAAAGCTGATTGTGCAAGAGATTTGTCAGATGGACATAAGTTTCCTTGATGAAGCTCAAAAGCCGATTATTTTACTACAGGTCAATCAAAATTCAAATTATTGCGCCATTTTAAATCACGTGGTATCAAGCGAATTTTCAATTATAACTTAAGTCATAACTTAAAGATTATTATGTGAATTTTAATTTGGTTTCAATTGAACTGACAGATGAAATATATCCACGACTTGATCACTCAAAATCCTGCGGTCATTTCCTTTGGAAATTACATTATCCTGAATAAGCGGCTTTTACTAACAGTAAAATTTCTATTTTTATATTCCAAGCTTGAATTTTCTTTACCTTGCTTGAGCTAAAGGGAAATTTGTACGTATATTTATACCGGTCTATAATTTCAGGGTGATTTAAATTAATTTGGATTTGAAACTTTAGGTATTCAGTCAAGTCGTCAAATACCTCATCGTTATGATGCAATTTATACAAACCGTTTGAAACTGAAACCAATTTATGTTCAATGTATATGCCAAACACATTCAAAATGTCTTATATAATCTGTCAATGTATCAAATCAGTGGTTGGTTAAAATAAATATTCGCAGGTGTTATTAGTCGATAATGCTACTACTACTTAATACATACTCTAAAAGTTTGTTGTTTTTCCTGTCAAACACGCAGAAGTGTCTCAAGTAGAAACAAGATTTGTTCATAAACTGGCTGTTAAAATGATGTCATGTCAGTCCTAGAGTACTTGGCCTCTCCATTAGGATGATGCTTTCCTTTGGTCATTGTGACCTCCAATTGGAGAGAAATCCGGTTGGGTTGCACCTCCTGGGACCATTTGGTCTTTCATGCCCATGTATTTCATGCTCATGTGTTTCTAGGTACTAGTTAAGTTTGCTTGCGCAAGTAGCGAACGAAGCGAGCTAGGTTAGAGAACTCCGAAAACACTTACGGCTCAGATACGATGCAGCACACGTATCTGTAACTGAGCCATAAGGGTGGAATTCTAGTACGCGGCTCAGCTTAGGCTCAGGCTCACACTCACTTTTGCGGTTCACTTCCTATAGCGACT